>JARFJB010002394.1:262500-292500 GCA_036346205.1 Vesta saturnalis | reverse complement strand
CTTTTGAGTAATTACATAGCGGGCAGACCGGTTACTAGCCAAATCGTGCCTGGACGGTGTAGCATTCCCTACTAACGGTATCGTCCTACTACTGGACAGTTATTTGCCTACTATCACGACACGTAAGGAAGTAAGAAGTACACATATAGATAGAGTCAAGAAAGGCATAAATAATACAGAGTGTATACTTTCCGTATGAATATATAAATATATATATATATATATATATATATATATACATATGTAAATATATATATATATATATATATATATATATATATATATATATATATATATATATATATATATATCCCATACAGTACACGTACGTACACACACACACGCACGCTGCACATGCACGCACGCGCGCACCACGACACGCACGCACGCACGTACGCCCGCACACCACACACACACACACACACACACACACACATCACACACACACACACACACACACACACACGCACGCACGCATGCACGCACGCACGCATACACACACACACACACACATGATATATATATATATATATATATATATATATATATATATATATACAGTGTGACCCATTTCAAATGGAAACCTCTCTGTAAAAATGTATTTATAATCCTATGTTAACGCTTTTTTTTTAAATGATGAACCATCGAAAACTCCACTTTATGACAAAAATTTAGAGATAAATTTCAATTTTCAAGGCTTTCTATGATTTATTTTCAATGTCGAAAATGGACAAATTTGATTAGCGATTTTTTATTGAAATTTTGACTACACCACTGGATTCAGTAACCTCTCATATGGGTAAATCCCAAGTTCCATGAAAAAATTTAAAAATGACAGACCTATGACAAAATTAATGTAGGCAGTTGTGACACATTTTGAATGGAAACACCCTGTAAAACATGTGTCTATTATCTGATTTTGACGGGACTTTTTAAAAGATACACCATCAAAGACTCCACTTTGTGACAAGAATTTAGAGATAAATTTCAATTTTCAAGGCTTTCTATGATTTATTTTCAATGTCGAAAATGGACAAATTCGATTAGCGATTTTTAATTGAAATTTTAACTACACCACTGGATTCAGTAACCTCTCATATGGGTAAATCCCAAATTTCATGAAAAATATTGAAAAATGACATATTTGTGACAAAATTAATGTAGGGTCATAGCAACTTTACTTGATTTACATTTCTATTGAGTAATGGCAGATAATAATAGAGGCCATGGAAAACAAATTTTATAGTAAAACGTCAAATTATTAGAACTATTCACTTAATTTATCTTTCCTTTGTTTATTTTTCATGGGTACTTCAATTTTAGAAAAATCAACAAAAGTTACTATGAGCCTTCATTAATTTTGTCACAAATCTGTAATTTTAATATTTTTCATGAAACTTGGATTTACTCAATTGGGATTACTGAATCCATGTGAGTTAATTAATAAATCGCTAATAAATGTCCATTTTCGACATTAAATAAATCATGAACGATATTATTCTAAATTTGTCCAAAGTGGAGTCTTTGATGTATCTTTAAAAAGTCAATCATATGCATGTTAATGTTCATTCAAATGTCAATAATATTGTATCTGTATTTTAAATTTTTTCAGAATTACTATTACTAATATTGTGTAAATTTCAATAAAAAATGCTAATCATTTCATTTATTAATAAATCAAGCTGAATTAAATTATCTAATTGTCAATAGTTTTGATGTTTATCATTAAAACGTTAACATAGGATATATACATTTACAGATTATTAATGTCATGTATATATATATATATATATATATATATACAGTGTCAGATTACATGCATGTATTGCTATATTCGTTAATATTGAAGATAGAATGTCGGTTAAATGGAAAGTTTTAGAGAATTTTGGCTATATCACGTAAAGTCAGATTTGAAGTAACTTTTTGTTTTGAAATAATTGAAGAAAACAAAATTGCATTTTCTACTACTGTAGCTCTTTTATTTGAAGTCTGACAATATTTTGATTTGTACATTATTATGACACTTTTAAAAGACAATTTTAAAAAGTACCAAAATTTATCTACAGTCATTTGTTTTTGAAATACATACACTAACTATTGTTTTCATATGGACGCCATCTTGGATTTTTACATTATCGAATAGTATTTTTATCACGTTTTCAGCGATGTATCACATGATACGAGAATTTACTTCAACTATCAAAATTTAAACCCTTGCTAATTTATCTGTTTTACTTACAAAATTTAATACATTTCTAACTTTTGTTTTTGGACGCTATTTGGATTTTTAGATTATCGAATAGTGGATTTTAACACCTCTTCTACAATGTAGAAAATGTCTGGAGTGTAGAGGGGACATATCGAGCATGTTTTATGATAGTTACTATTATCGGTTTTGTTTTTATTTTAGTGATTAGAAATTTCAATAATTAGGAATTTAATTGTATGAATTTTCATTTATTAATCCATGCCTTCTCAAGGCCTACTATTTCAATTTTATATTTTTAAATTTTTGATAGTTGAAGTAAATTCTCGTATCATGTGATACATCGCTGAAAAGGTGATAAAAATACTTTGATAATGTAAAATCCAAGATGGCGTCCATATGAAAACAATAGTTGTGTATGTATTTCAAAAACAAATGACTAGATAAATTTTAGTACTTTTAAAATTGTCTTTAAAAGTGTCATATAATGTACAAATCAAAATGTTGTCAGACTTCAAATAAAAGAGCTACAGAAATGCACAATTTGTTTTCAATTATTTCAAAACAAAAAGTTACTTCAAATCTGACTTTACCATGATGATAGCCATAAAATTCTAAACTTTCCATTTAACCGACATTCTATCTTCATATTACGAATATGAATACATGCATGCTGAATCTCGGACACTTATATATATATATATATATATATATATATATATATATCTGTGTGTTAATTTTTATTGCTAACCTTACATTCAGGAAAAAAATACATTTTTGTTAAATAACTTGCATTTTATATGTACAAATGTATACATCGTTGAAAAGCTTATTCACTAGGCTATCATAAAATGTAATAGTATACAGGGTGTTCCATTTAAAATAGAGAAGTTGATACCCCCCATACTTTTACGAATCACCCTGTAGTGCTAAAATATTTTTAAGTTGTGCACGTATTGGAACCATATAACTTTTATATAAATGATTTTAATGAAAAATCAACAGCGGAGTCACAATCTTCCGTCGCGTGACGTTTTGGACACCATATATATATATATATATATATATATATATATATATATATATATATATATATATATATATATATATATATATATATATATATATATATATATATATATATATATATATATATATATATATATATATAGGATGAGTTTTTAGTGCGTATTTGCTCTGTAACGCCCTAGTTACTTATCAGAGAAAAATATGTGTAACCTTGTTGTTGGTATCCTTTTTTGACTTTTTTTTTAAATATCGGTGAATGTACAGGGTGTTCCATATCTCCTGGAAAGAAACTAACTTTCTTATTTTAAATGGAATACCCAATATATATATTGAAATTCGGAAAGAGCGCAAAGTTTCGAGTCAAAAACATTTGTCGCGCCCTATGCTAAACCCTAAGGTATCGGAGATATTTAGCATAAGAGAAAAATTACAGGTGGAAAGGTCTGGAAGGAGCCTTATAACTTTTTTTATATGGTATATTTGAATTTAATTTTTGGCGTATTAGCCAATTTTAAACTGAGAAAACTTTTTTTTCAAATAGAACACCCTCTTTTTTTATGAACAATTATGTAGAATTAAATGATCTTTCTTCTGCTATAGCCATTACAGCGGTTAAAGTTAGTATTTTTTGAGATATTTGTAATTTTCTTTCCAGTAAACAGATTTACAAGGATTTTGCATAAAAATTTCATATAAAATTTGCCTTATACCGTTGAGTGAAAAATAGTTATTCAATGCTTATACTTAAAAAATTAACTGAAAAATTCGGAATTACTTATTTTTGTTAATTATTTTTATCAAAAAAGGTGCATTATGATGTTTGAGATAGGTACTTCATAGAGGATCTCGAACAACACACGAGTAGAAAACGTTAATATGAATTATTCTACTCAAGAATTAGTTGATATGACTTATTTATTTGGAGAATGTTATTGAAATTGTTTATTGACGTGCAGAGCATATGTGCGCGATATCCTGAGCGAAGAAAAACGTCTAGTTAAATGTTTTGAAAAACTTACGGAGCGAGCGCTTTGAACTTACTGCTAATGCTAATTATAAGAACTCACGGCAAGGGAAAATTAACGGTGAAGCTATGCAATTTGATATAGTTAATGCAGTAGTTGAAAATCCCATTAGTACTAGACAAGTTAGATATCTCGCAGATTTCGCTAGTTACAATATTACGTAAACATAAGTTCCATGACTATCATCCTGAATATGAACAAAACTTAGTCGTAGAAATTATCACCATTACGACAATGAAAACCCTCATTTTAAAATCTCGATAAATAAGCAGCATTGTTTTTCTGTCAATGTATGGGTATTGTTCGTCAATACATAATTGGTCCTTATTTTTTTGAAGGAAATCTGAATGGAGAAATGTATTTACATTTTTTACACAATAATCTACTTGATTTGCTCGAAAACGTGCCATTGGATGTAATCAGGCGCATGTGGTTTATACAAGATGGGGTTACACCACATTATGACGAATTGTTCGTCGATTTTTGGATAACTTATTTCCTGACAAATGGGTTGGTCGGGGTGGTCTAGTCATTTGGTCTCCGCGATCTCCTCATCTAAGTTTAGATTTCTTCCTTTGGGGACATTAAAAATGTTGTTTACCAAGAAATTTCAGAAAATGTAGAAGATTTAAAAACCAAAATACGACGTGTTTTTCGTACAATTATACTCGAAATGTTGGAAAATGTATAGTGGTCATTTAGAGTTATGCGTAGCGAATAATGGGCGGAATGTTGATCACTGTTGAGAAATGAATTTTTAATGTTCGCTGGAAAGAAAATTGCAAATATGTCAAAACTGCTAACTTTAACCCCTGAATACCAGAATAGGGATAATTTAGTTTTACATAACTGGGCATACAAAAATACAGGGTACTCCATTTGAAAAAAAAAGTTTTGCAGTTTAAAATTATCTAAATGTGGCATGGAAAATGTAACACTAAGTACATTATTTTCCATTCTATTTTAATTGCAGAAGTTAGACCACTTTATGTTCTTACGCTGTGCCAAAAATTAAATCCAGATATACCATATCAAAAAAGTTATACGGCTGCTTCCAGACTTTTGCACCTGTAATTTTTCTCTTACCGTGTTAACATGTTTTTGACTCAAAATTTTGCGCTCTTTCCGAATTTCAAAAAATATATAAGGTGTTTCATTAAAAAAAAGAAAGTTAGTTTTTTTCCAGGAGATATGGAACACCCTGCACATTCACCGATATTTTTAAAAAAAGCCAAAAAAGGATACCAACAACGTGGGATAACCCACATTTTTCTTTGATAAGTAGCGAAGGCGCTATAGAGCAAATACGCACTAAAGATTCACCCTGTATACACATATATGAATATACATTTTCTCTTTTACTTACAAAATTTTCGTTCACATTATATTTAAATTAGATTGTTCCCTATATGATGATCAACACGGATAAAACAAAATGCCTCGTAAAGGAATGCAAACTGGACATTAATAGGAAAACAATTGATCAAGTAATGGAATTTGCATAGCTCGGAATAATAGTAACCAATCACGGAGGTATAGGCAAGGAAGTAAAATAACAAACAAATAAAGCAGCAGCAGTATCAGGTGTGCTCCGAGACGTTATTTGGAAAAATTAAGATTTAAGCATTCTGGCAAAAACAAGAATATACAAAAGTTCAGTCAGACCTTTAATGGCCTACAGCATAGAAAGACGCGCAGAAACGAACAAGACCAAACAGCTATTACGAAAAAACGAGATGAATATTCCAAGAACGATAACAGGGACAAGAATAACAGACAGAATCAATAAAAGCAGAATAAGGGAACATTGCGAAATAGAAGACATTGTTAAATGGGGAAGGAAAAGTAGAAGACCTAGAGGACGGCCACCCAAAAGATGGAAAAGCAGATGGACATCGGCATCTCAAGAGGCTTGATTACGCGAAGTAGAACAGTTCAATGACTTATACAGAAAAAGAAGTAAGTAAGTAAATTTAGTGATAATATCGGAGAGGATAATTGACAATCATGTACTAGAATTTCGTAAAATAATATGACTTTTGTTGTTCTAAATTTTAAGTGTAACGTGTAAGTTGAAGGACTAAAGCGTACAAACATTTTTAAAGAAAAAAAAGTACAGCGTCATCCTGGAACTTGAAGATTAAATAATTGAAAAATTCCTTTCAACATTGATTGAGTGGGAACCGTGACCCTACCACTGTTATGTCACGACGCAAAAATGCTGTCTGTCGTTCGCATCTACTATTAGGAGGATGTTAGGGGTAATACCTTTCACAACCGTGGAAATAGCACAAGTGAAACATATATACATTGGTAGTGTCGTGAGAAAATCGATCAACCACGATACTTTCCCTTAACCGTACTTCACGTGAGTTTCCGGCATGCTGTATACATTTGACTTCAGAATGCCCGAGCCAGAGAAGCCGGTGAATAACAATCCTCGACTACTTGTCGCTCAATCTGTATACACCGTTTGGGATGAGACTTATCGTGTTTTCACGAATAAAATTTTTACGGAAAAGAAAACTACAAGCACCAGCCATAGTCCAGCATTCTCTAAACAGATCGACTTTGTTTTCAAATCTCTTCTAGAACTCAAGTTACACAAGACTCTAAGGATACCCATCTTGCAATAACGCTCTACTTCGTTCTTGAAATTAAAACGAGTACCCTTGGCAATTTTGTCACTCTATCAGGTCTGCTCGAGCGCTGGAAGACACTCCTTCGACACCGTAAAAGTGCACTTCTGGTAATCATAATTTTGGTTTTGCAATTTGTTAAACAGGCGAGGGAAGTGATTCGGAATTAACGGATTCTGAATACGTTAACTTGGACGAAAGCAGCTGATCTGATGAAACAGACGAGAATAGTGATTCTAAATGTGATTTGGATGCAAGTGACGAAAATGAAACAAATATGCAAGACGCGCGAATGTGGTGTCTACTTAACGTAAACATAAAATGAAGCGCCACCAAGATTTATTTTTATAGGAAATTCAGAATGTACATTGGAACGGGCGTAGTACCTTTGGATATCACTTTTGTTTGTTTAATCCGCTCCAAAGAATAATATTTGAGTTCTTTTAAACTTTTTTTTTATAATTTTAACATTATTGAATAAAATTTGATATTGTTATCGTGAAACTGAAAATGATTATTTTTTATTACGTTTTATTAAAACTGAATGGGTGCAATTTACAAAGATATCATTTACTATATTATAAGATTTGTTATGAACGAGTAATATCATTTACTAGTTAAATTTTGCTTCGCTTGCTAATTAATTTCGGTTTACGTAAATGAATTTTAAGATTTACGTTTACGAATTCCTTTCTTAATTGATTGCGACGGCTAGCTCAAAGTTAAAATAAAGAAACGATTACTGTTATCAGTGACCAAAATTATGCTCATTTCGATTTATTTATTTATCTGGATTCCTATTGAGTTGACTTCTTTCTGCATTTATATATTCGATAAGCAATAAGCAATAAAAGTAAATCAAACGTTATACTCATTTAATTAAGTTCCAAATTTGAACGAAAATGCATCAATATGTTGTTTACAAACATATATAAAATCAAACCTATATCTACAATAACCTTCTTAAAACTAACATATAACAAATAAAATCTTTATCAGGATTAAACCTATTGCTTTTTCGTTTAATTGTGGTAATCGATTGTAAAGTTTCGAGAAAATCGAACAAAACGTTTTATTCATTAACACAAACAAAAAGGGTTCTTAATTATTTTTGTTGAAAAACTGATGATGTAATGCTTGCGTTCCTTTGACCGCTAAAGGGGCCTCAAATAGGTTATAGACTGCTCTTCCGATGACGTCACTTGACTGGCATTCTGGAACCGTTCTCTATTGTTGTCCTTACCTTCTTTCTTGAAGTTGCATTCGCTTTTAATTTTCTTGCTCAACCAACTGCAAGCGAGCTACGGAAAGCCATATTTTAGTTATCAATATTTTTTAGTTATTATACTTTGTATACCGATCTATTAATTGGATCGATTGTATTATTGTACGTTTATCACTCGCTATCAAAACAACTTGGAACACTTTCAACACGCACTTAAAACGCTATTGTAAACTATTACGCAACCTTTTTATTATCGCCAAATTGACATTGCACTTTTTATTATTTTAATAAAGAAGATAATTTTCTACTTCTTCTCTATCACCGTTAATTAATCCTTATTTGTAATTCTCACACTTTATAGGGCAGCGTGACTGTACAATGTCACTTAGGCTGCGGCGTCAATTGACCGACCAATATCAACTCCGATCGCTTATTTTATGCGCCTCTTCTTGTTCGCTTTCTTAACGCGACTTTTTCTTGATCGCTTATTTAACGCGACTACTTTCAAAAGTGCACATCATTATGACAGCGTCTCTACTTGTTCCCTTCCAACACATCAATGCATTTGCAAATGCCGTGTATTTAAATATCTTCAAATTGAATATATAGATAGCTTATTGAAATAAACTCAAGCCTTTCATCTTAATATTAATTACATTTAAATAAAAATAAACAATAACCATTTCTTTATCCATAAAAATAATATATAAATACCTAATCTCATATATTTTAGCGCGAAATTTTAATTTTTCTAAAGCTCCCGTTACAACATTCGATTTTCCGAATGATAGTAATAACGTTTTATTTTGTTGGAAACGCCAATGTTTTCTAAATCGATGAGTTATCGTCGTTATGCCAATATAAAGAAAAATTTACACTTGACTAATGAAAGTTACGACCCACAGAATTACCTGAATCCAAAATTGAATAAAATTTGGCCCGTTTTCCATAATATAAATAAAAAGTGTAGTAAGTTATATATACAGGGTGACATAGAAAAAGTGCCATGCATAGTGCCACGCGATAGAGGACACTAAAATGAGAAAAAAAGTTCCTATAAACTTAGGCCCGCAACGCCTTCGTGTCTTAGCGACTTCAATAAGGTATACCTTTCTGAAGCAGAAATGATGGGAAAACAAATTTTTCCAGTCGAAAATGACATACAGTGTAAGGCAAAAAAGTTAGGACCGATTCAAACAAGATGGAAACCTGCATGTGGCGCCCTCTATCAGTAATAAAAGAACTAAGGTCATATTTGAATTTTGAGTGATAAAAAGCCCCTGTATACAAAATTTCGTCCGCTTATTGCATCATTGTAAAAAGATATTAAAAAAAAAAACAAAAAAATAATTAAACTTCAACACCCTATATCTTTTAAACGAAGGAGTTGCGGACCTAAGTTCATAGGAACTTTTTTTAGTGTCCTCTATCGCACTATGCATGGCACTTTTTCTATGTCACCCTGTATATATATATATATATATATATATACTATATATATATATATATATATATATATATATATATATATATATATATATATATATATATATATTGTGAATAAAAATCGGGCACTTATTTTCGTCAATTATATACACTGGCAAAGGAACTCTGCCGAGAAATATAAAAATTTTCCTGTTTCCTACTTGACATGGGTTATTGTGTCACAACAGATGATTTTTATACATCTCCTCAATTAGTCGATTTTCTTATCCAACACAAAACTGACACTTACGAATAAATAGAAAATAAGTACCATCAGAATTTCAAAAGGAAAAAATTGAGGACGAATGAAATTATAGCGTTTCAAGGGGAACAGTAATGGCACTCAAATGGAAAGATAATAGGATGTCTGTTTGCTGTTTACTCTACTATCCATAGCAGTGACCCGATTGAACCAACGAAAAGGGACAAGGACGGTGCTAAAATTTGCAAACCTTAACTTGTTATTAACTAAATATAATGAGATTACAATCAAATTACTATATTAATGGAATGTGAGCCTGCAATATCGCAAGGATTCGCACATACCAAAGCAATTTGACTAATATTAAATTATTATAAGTTTCTTGTTATGAACGAATAAGCTCAAAGGTAAATATGTAATTAAAAATTATTATTAATTTTATTAAATACATAAATAAAAAGTTTACCTCGAGTAGGATTTGAACCTACGACCTGTACTTTGCTAGAGTACCGCGCTAACCAACTGTGCCACCGAGGTTCAAGCCCCAATCGATGTAAATTTTGTCTTTGTGTATGTAGAACGGATGTCAATTCTAAATATAATGGGATTACAATCAAATTACTATATTAATGGAATGTGATCCTGCAATATCGCAAGGATTCGCACATACCAAAGCAACTTGACTAATATTAAATTATTACATAGGTTCAAATCCTACTCGAGGTAAACTTTTTATTTATGTATTTAATAATAGATATTTATGTATTAAGGGCATAATCAGAAGATTATGGCTCGAGGGAATGTTAAAGCCCGACGCGAAGTGGAGGGCTTTTATATTCTGAGCCATAATTATGCCCGTGGTACATACAATGTTTTATTTTATTTTGCACCATGAAACTGGAACAAAATATTAAAAAGATTCAGTATTTTCGGCAAGTTTTTAAATGCAAATGCAGTGAAATAAAGTCGACAGTAGGCTAATTTGTTGTTACTAAGATACTGTGATATTGCTATTATATATCATGTCATGTGTTTGCTGTCAATCATGCTGCTTAGCATCAATGACATTTCCGTGCTATAAAGACCATATTACGCCCGCATTTGAGGCGTATAAAGAACATTATGGTGGCAAAATAAAATAAAATTAATAATAATTTTTAATTACATATTTACCTTTGAACTTATTCGTTCATAACAAAAAGCTTATAATAAATTAACTTGTTATTGTTTATAATAATATAATGGGGGGAGTGGACAAATTAGACCAACATTTACATGATTTTTATTTATTCTTATGATACAGTGAAATGTTAAAATATAACAGTTATATTAAACTACCATAGCCCACTTTAATATGATTCTCGCATTCGTACAGACAAGTAAAAATATCATAAAAGTTTCACATTGTTCAACCAATCCAAAGCAGCTGGTGTAATAAGATGAATATCAGGGAATCCACCTTAGAATTTTGTGAGATGACAGTCTTTCACAATATGACTAATTGTTTCATTTCGAATGCCACATTCACATAAAGGACTTTTCAAAATTCCTCATTTGTAAAGCATATCCTTACATCTTCCATGTAGTGCTTGTATGCGATTAATTTGACACCATACTTTTCTTGGTTGACTGAAACCTGGCACCATTTGAGTAGGATCTTCAATCAGTTCGTTATTCGTTACGTCCGAAGTTATCCAACTTGTTTTCCACTCTTCTTTAATAGAAAACTCTTCAATGTGTTGAATTTCCCTCCAAAATGGTTTTCTCGATGTTAATTTGTTAATTGGAGATTGAAGATTATCCAGTTACAAGTGAAAGGGCGAAAAATACTGCGCGAAAACGGTGCCTTTAAATTAATGCTTCCTTCGATAGTTAAGGCTCCCCGTTTGCGTCAACTACTTCTTCGAACTTTCAATATGATAAATACGAAGGACCAGTTGTAATTAAAATTAATTTATTACAACAACTTATAAAACTTTGTTACATTTTTTTCACTGGCTTTTGAGAGAGTTGATCTATTACAAAAATGTATAATTGCGATGTTTCGCAACATACTGCCTCCACCGCAATAAATAGTGTGTTGGCAAAAATTATTATTGTAAGTCTGAACATCTACATGAATTTACAACTGATCGAAATCAGGAAGTTAACTAAATAATTCGGCGTAAGAAACCGGAGATTATTGAACAAGTTACGATTAAGTCCGAGATAAATTTGTTACTGAGAGAACGGGAATGCGAGGACGTTAATAAAATAAACAAAACAAACAAATATATATATATATATATATATATATATATATATATATTATATATATATATATATATATATATATATATATATATAAAGGAATATTTTACATTTTCTTTCCCAAGAGAAATTAACAATCTGCCTGTGGAAGAGGGCACACTTTTGTAATGGAACGAGTGAATTCTCCCTCTTGTTTTTAGGCGGACAACTCTGACTTTTCCATCGGCGCCTTCAAATGTTTTCTTCTTTCAGCAAGACTAAATCATTTTGCTACAAATTTCGAGTGTCAAGTCATCCATTTTGGTCGATTTTGTAACCGGTTTAGATAATCAACTGACCACTTTTTCCAAAAATTTTGCTGAAGTTTTGAACATCGCTGCCAAAAGGACAACTTGGCTTCTGCTGAGTTGGAAATGTCTTTTCAGGGTATGATGAGAGGCTAGTTCCTATTAGAAAATGCCCAGGAGTGAGTGTTTGAAAATCTGAAGGGTCATTTGAGAGAGCAATGAGGGTTCTAGAATTGAGAATAGCTTCAATTTGAGCTAATATGGTGGCAAATTCTTCAAAAGTGAGTGGAGTAGTGCCCACAACACGCGAGATGTGTATTTGTCACTTTTATTGCGGCTTCCCAGAGTCCTCCCCAATGAGGGGATCTGGGGATGAACGTCCATTTGGTTTCATTTTGAGAAAGGTAAATTTGAATAGAAGTGTTCACATCCGTATTTCAGAAATAATCGTATAGTTCCTTTAACTGATTTTTCGAACCCAGAAAATTAGTGGCATTATCACTATAAATGACCGACGGATTTTCTCTTCGAGATATAAATCTTTTAAGAGTGGTTAGAAAAGCCTCAGTTGACAGATTTGACACTAGCTCGATGTGAACTGCTTTAATCGCCATGCATACGAATATAGCTATGTAGCATTTCATTACCGGTGCCTTGCGTAGATGGGAGGACTTTTGAGGAACGGTCCACCAAAATCGACTCCGACTTTTGGAATGGTCGTGTGGCAGTCACTCTGTCATTTGGCAAATTAGCCATGATCTGTTCCACTGATTGTGCATTAAATTGAAAACAAATAGTGCAATTCCGAATAATTCGTTTTATGTGACGCAGTCCGTCTAGTGGCCAATACCGTAATCGAACATTGGAATGTACATTCTGAGGACCAGCGTGGCATAATCGAAGATGTTCAAACCTCAATAAGAGAGAAACAACGTGATCCTTAGAGGGCAGGAGAAGAGGATGTTTTTGTTCAAACAAAATTTCTGCATTTTCCAACCTACCACCCACACGCAGCAATCCAAGATTGTCCAAAAGGGTTTTAATGAGCGAAGTTGCTTGTGAGATAGAACTTTGTTTGAGTCAAGTTCCAAGATTTGTTGAGAAAAATGTTCTGTTGAACCTTTTTATAATTACAGTGAGCGCGGAATCCAACTCCGAAATAGTCAAAGGGCCTATTGTTTTGCTTGAGAATGAGTGACGTTGTGAACAAAGCGTAGCACATATGCAATTGTTCTGTGCAATCGAGAAAATGACGAGAAACGTGTAAATATTGAATTCCAAAATTTTCTAAAAATCGATTGACGATTAAAGATATTTTTCTTTCCTCAGGAGGATTGTCCACCGAGAAAGGAAAATTCTCTACATTTCGCACTTCAAATTTAGGATTGAGCAAATATTTGGGCCCGTTAAACCAAAAAGTTAAATCATCATAGTTCAAATGACCACGGGACAGCATGTCTGGGGGATTATCCGCTGATTTTACATAATTCCACTTATAGTCATGAGTAAGTTCTTGAATTTCAGACACTCGATGCGACACAAATGCTGCCCATCGACTTGAGTGGCTTTTACACCAGTATAATGCAATTTACAAGTCTGTCCAAAGTGTGACAGAGGTAGGAATTAGTTTATTTTATAAATCGACACTATTTTATTAATCAATTTTGATAATAACAACATGGCACAAAGTTCGAGTTTGGGGATTGTAATTGTCTTGATTGGAGCTACGGTGATTTAGATGACAATAAATTACAAGACACCGAGTTGTCTGAGTAAATGGTTCTAATATACACACAAGCTCCATAAGCAAGATTACTTGCATCAGAAAACCCATGAAATTCTACATATGCAATATTTTTACTAGAAAATAAACACCGAGAGATTGTGAGATTTTTAACCGAGAAAAGAGTTCGCAGAGAGCTTTCCATTCTGTTAAAATCGAAATTAACCACAATTTTTGATAAGATAAAATTTTTCTTTTTGAAATGGGGCAATCTTGTAGAGATTGTGAAGGAATAAAGATTTGAAAATTGTCTGATGAGGGATTCCACTTCAAGCCGAGAATTTCACATGGGGATTTTTCCAGATTGAAGTCAACTTCTGTGGTTTGAGGGTGAGATATATTTTTTAAGAAATCATTTGAGTTTGAACACCATTTGTGCAAGTGAAGCCCGTGCTTAGAGAGAAGAGAGGTTAATTGAGAATAAAGTTTAGGTAAATCTTTTCCGTTTCACATCCCGACAGAATGTCGTCCACATAAGTTTGAGTAATCAGAGCATCTGATGCTAAGGGATAATCGGAATTATTGAGAGCGATATCATTTAAAACCCGAGTGGCAGCATAGGGAGCAAAGTTTGTTCCGTATGTGATGGTTTGAAGTTCCAAACATTTTAAAGATTGACGAGGTGAGTCACGCCAAATAATGTTTTGCAGAAAATTTAGGCGAAGATTCGTGAAAATCTGCCGATACATTTTCTCAATGTCAGCGGTGAGTACAAACCTAAACGAGCGAAACCTACACAAAATGTCATATAGATCTGGTTGAACTTGAAATCCTTTTAAGGTAACATCGTTTAATGAGAGTCCTGAAGATGTTTTACAAGACGCATCAAAACCACACGCAACTTGGTGCTGACGCTTTCATTTCTGATTACGCACAAATGAGGAATAAAGTATTTCCTTTCGAACCTACTGTTAGTCGGAAATAGCGGAACATATTTTGCATGACCTAATGACACATATTCATCGATGAATTTTTATATTCGTGAAAGAGGAGGATCTTTTTCAAATCTTTTTGGCGATAAAGAAAGATAATCGCCGAGTTTATGATGTTCATTTGTAGATTTCAGAGGAATATCTACTTGATAATGTCCATTTTGAAGGATGCGAGAAGTAGTATTAAAAATTTGTTCAGACTTTTTATTTCTGGAGAGAGCAAGGGAGGTTCGGAGAGTTCTTCAATTTTCCAGAATTTTGTTAAGAGAGTTTCTAATTCATCTGTATCATTTGAGTGGTTAGTGGAATGATGAGAATAGGATGTTGAAGTAAATGGTTCAAATGTATACTTTTTAGGAACGGTTCCTGATATAATCCAGCCCAGATGCGTATTTAACAAGGTAGGATAACCTCTGCCTAATTTCGCTATGCCGTACGTGAGAAGTGTGTAGTAACTATCTGCTCCAATAAGCAAATCTATATCGGATGGAGTGTGAAAATTAGGGTCAGCTAGAGTCATCTTAATATGATCTGGGATTTGTAACTTTTCCGAGTGAATTTTTATTTGTGGGAGTTTATGAGTTATCTGTTCTAATATAGCACAAGAAACTTTGAATCTTTTAGAGCGGTCTACGTTTGAGTGTATATACATATTCACCGCTTTATTTGAGAAAGTTTTGTTTTGAGAAATTCCAGAAATATTCAAAGCTGTATTAAAGGTTTTATATCGGAGCTGATTAACCAGTTTTTCAGTACAAAACGAGTTCTGACTTCCGTTATCTAGTAGTATTCTTACTTGGATAAGTCGTCCTTGCGCAGTAAACAAAGTTACTTGAGCTGTGGCTAGTAATACATGGCAATTTTTGGGGAAAGTGCGGAAAAACTGGATCAATTTTCAGCCGGTTGCTGATTTTCTTGCGAAGTTGACGCTCTGTTTATGTCTTGATAATGAAGTGGAGTTGAAATTGGGTGATTGTTTGATGGCTGAGGTTTATTTGAATGCACAGAATGTTCATTTTTTGGTACATTACGGCCGAAACCGTTATTTTGTGCATTTGAGTAAGAAATTGTGGGTTTATGATGAGTTTGAGAAAACCTAATTTTCCTGAACTATTGAAGGGGACATTTTGTATGTGTAGCGCAGTGTGATGCTTCTTAGAGCAATGAAAACAAGTTGCACTTGAAGAACAATTTTCCACTGTATGCTTTGTGCCTAAACAGTTTAAGCACATTTTTTTACTTTGAACAAACTTTAATCTTTCTTGAGGAGATATTTCCAAAATTGTGGACACCCGTAAATTTTATGAGATTTATCGCAAAAATGCACGAGAGAGCGTAACTGTCACTTTTCGAGTATAGTGTTACTTTACTACATTTTGAGTTGACTAGTGTTTCATTCCTGAAATGTTTTCTAACACAACACAACGATTTTCGAGAAATTCAAAAATTCTGCTAAATTAGGCAATGTCTTTAAATCACGACCTTCCTCAAACAATTTCTTAGACCGAAATCTAGTTTTTTTTAAAAGAAAAATAAGTAATGATTCAAAATTACATTTATCAGAGAGCTTCATGTTTTTAGTGATTCTAGGTTTTTCTTACAGGTTCTAACTAATTCTCTCAAAGTTTGTGAATTACATTTTGTTATACAAGGAGCATTTAACAAATTTTCGAAATGGGAATTAACAATCTTATTTTTGTTTTCATATCTTTGCTTAAGTAATAAAAGAGCTGTAGAGAAATTTTCATTAGTCAATGACAATGATTCAATTAAACTAAAAGCTTCACCTTTTACCAGTGTTTTTAGATAATAAAACGTTCCACATTTGAGAATTGTGGGTTGTTTATTATTAACGCATCAAAGAGATCTAAAAGGGCTTCCAATCGTGCAAATTTCCTGTAAAGTTGGGAATATTAATTTGTGGCAATTTTATATTCGAATTGTGTACATGCGAGCTATTTCTAATTGAATCATTGTTGTGACTTACAGTGACATTTTGAGGAGATAATTTTGTATACATTTTTCAATAAGGGCTAACGTTGTAAAATACTGATTTTCAATTTTTACGATCTTCTACATCTGAATTATCTTCAAATTCTAATAAATATGAATCTATCTCGTCTTGAACACATTCGTATTCAGAAAACGCGGCTTCCAATCTTTTTTGTCTACATGAAAATTCTTGAACATCTAATGTCAAATTTTGATAGCTCTGCACCCAATTCTGAATACGAGTGATTTTGCTTTTAGCACTTGTGCGAGTAGTCTTTAATTGTTTGAAATCCATGACCATTCAAAACAAACAATAAATAACAGAGTTAAATAAATGTGAATGCGTATTTACTATTTGAGAGTTTTTGCAATAGTTTTATGTAAACAATTTAGTTCACTAACCTTTTTCTCAGAGTTTTAATACAAACAAATGATCACTTTAACTTACTGGAATCTTTCGTAGTGTGGATTTGACTTGGGCATATGCGGAAGGCGTCAGCTAATAGGAGTTCACACGTAACTGGAACTTTGAATCAACCATGTGCCAGGGGATTCGGAAAACGTTGAGATCTTTTAATTGTGTGGGAGATTTTTGAGTGGAGATCCAGCTCGATGAAGATCATGCGCGAAAACGGTGCCTTTAAATTAATGCTTCCTTCGATAGTTAAGGCTCCCCGTTTGCGTCAACTACTTCTTCGAACTTTCAATATGATAAATACGAAGGACCAGTTGTAATTAAAATTAATTTATTACAACTTACAAAACTTTGATACATTTTTTTTCACTGACTTTGAGGGAGTTGATCTATTACAAAAATATATAATTGCGTTGTTGCGATGTTTCGCAACAAATACTATAAAAAGATATTTTTCCACTTATTAGACATTGTACCAAAAAAATGGTGGGATGAAAACACATTTAGATTTTCGACAAAAATTAGTTGAAGACGTGCTAAATGAACATCATATACAAAATAGGAGGAGGTCTGGCAGACCATTCTTCAACCAGGGCCCAGTCGCTTGACTGAAAGACACTTTCCCGAGTTTATACTATCTACCGAAAAAAAAATCGGTTTATACGAGATGTTGCGCTGTTGTTGTTAGAAAAAAAAATGACAGTGGAAATAAAATAAGAGAAGAAACAACATATTTTTGTAGAAACTGTAATGTTGGTTTATTTCCAGTTCCTCGTTTCCCGATTTATCACCCAAAATGTGAATTTCAAGATTTACTTCAGTGTAATAAATAATGTTCGCTATTCCTGCTTTTTTTTGTTAACATTTATTTACATTGGACATCACATAAAAATATTTTAAAAGTATAAGTAATAAATATAAAAGCAATGAGATAAATTGTTTTGTTTTTATTTTTTTAATAGCTGTTCTACACCACTGGCAAGCAACATTTAAGAAGTGGTAACAAAAAATATGTTAAATATGTTTCGTTGTTACTAAAAACGTTGCATTTTTGTCATTAAAAAAGCAAAAAATAATGTTGATTTTTTTTCAACTTTTGGTCTTCTACGCCACTGAAAATGAAAATATAGAGAACTATAAAAAATTTGTCAAAAATGTATTGCTATAGATGAGAACATTTAATTTGTGTAATAAAAAAAATTGATTTTTTTTACCTAAAATTTCCAATTAAATGTATGCATTAAGGGGTTAATACGTTTTATAGTTCCCGAAGCTTCTGGTAATTGATGTTTTGTGGATTTGCATGCTTTATGAATTGCTTTAGATGGTATTGCGGTTGGGATTACATTCTCTGTGGAAGCAACGCGTTTTCCGCTTGCCTGCCAATATTATTTCATAGCTATTGCCACCAATCTTATAACGACCCTTACCTATCACATTTTATACATTTCTCAATTTCTAATAATGATAACAATTTATTTATTACACATGATGCATCCATATACAACGGAGTGCCATCCTACCCGCAACAATTACCTAATTATTATCTACTAATTAAATCATATTACTCAAATTGCGTTACCTTCAGTGTTATTATTGCTTACTTGTGTGTGAGGGAAAATGCTATTTTAAGCATTTTTCGTAGTGCATTTTAGTTATGCACACACATTGCTGTAGATCATGTAGCTACTTTTCAGATTTTCACAATACCTGAACAATATAAAATATTAAATAAAAATACCTACGTTGCGGTTAAATTGATTACATTAAATTGAATAAATTACGTTTTGAATCTCGAGTAATAGGATTTATATTAAAAAATCAAATTAATCTTTAATTTTTTTTAAATAATTACAGGAAAGTTTAATAAACTTTTTTCACTGGATTAAGTTTCTAAAATAAAAATAGATGGATGTAACTAAACGATACAACAGTCTATGAATTACAAGAAAAACATGTTCTATAATTAAATTTTCATCGCTTAACAATAATATTATCTTAAAAATGTTTAATCTCAATTATAAATTTAACTAAAACTAAAAAAATATTGATCTTGAAGAAAAGTAAAATAAACTTTAAAATATTTCGCAGATATCTGTAAGTTTGCTTAGTAATTTCATCATTTTCCGCTAGGTGAAGGTTAGTGTAGGCAATAATAAGCTAACAGGAGAAACCATTCTAAAACAGGAACAGGGAAATCGTAATGGAAATTAGTTATTTTTGAACCCCTTGTTAGTGTAGACCGTCTCCAACAAACAATCATATAATTAAATTAAACGGTATGTTGAATACCGACCAACATTCGCACGATAAATGCCGGCATTTTTCTAGATCAACCCCTAAATGAGTTTCAGTTAATTTTCACATTTTTTCCGTTTGTGAACTATACGTGAATTCTAACCTAAAAAGCCGAAAAGGGATGTTTATGTATTTTCGAAAGGTAGTTGAATGTTTAGTGTGGCTCGATTATTAATTAACCTTTAATTATTACTCCTATATAACGTATTTTAGTGATGTTTGTTGAATGTATTTAATACCTTTCATACATTTTCCACGCATTTTTAATAGATAGTTATGCATTTTTTATGTATTTCAATATAACTTATACGTTGAGATGGGTTGATGTTATTTATGCTAGAGCATGTTCATTAATAAATTGTAAATTTTTGTTTTCATACGTAGATTATGCACTCATCTAATTTTTTTTGATGTTATTTATTTATACATAATCAGTCAAATAAAATCTTGTTAAAGTGTTAAACGTTACAACTTGTTGCTATTAACATAGAAAAGTAAATTAGTTGCAGTAGATAAATCATTAGTGTTAAGATTGAAAGATATAACAAAAATAGGCGTAAACGCACGATCTTCACCACAAAGAGTAATTTATATTTTGATTCAAATAGCGTTTTTGAATATTTTGGTTCAACCCTTTAGATAACTTTTGTTGAAGATGTGTCAGCGAATTTTCATGTTTTAAATTTCTACTTTAATAAAGCAAATTACAACCTTCTGCATAAATTGATCACGTTATACATGCAATATAAAGAATTCAACCCCGTACGTCTAAATTTTGTAAGTTCGTAAAATTTTAAGTGTCTCGCATCATTTGAGCAGGGTCTTTGATGTGTATCAACGTTCAATCAATCACTAAATACGACAGACGTAGACGAGTTATCATTTTATTGTATAACCTCTTGATTTATTGTTTGTACACTTAATATTTAAGTGTACTCATAATAAAATGAAAGTTTTCTTTAAAATTTAATGGCATAAGTAGAGGCACAGCAATCGAAAAAAAAACAGAAAGAGAGATCCGAAAGTATCGTCTGTTATCTTCAGCGCAAGAGCTTGCTTTGTGGTAGTGGCGAAACCCACAGCGATTATCAAAATAATTTCTTTTATTCATGAACACATATCCTTTTGGAAAATGTACATGCGAAATTATAATTATATGCGAGAAACCAGGTGGTGTACTTGTAGATTACTTTGGTGTGGTTTGGTCTAGGACTAGTTGAGGGCTATAACAGTTCAATCACAGTTACGTTTCGTATAATTCAATGAATTAATGAATCTAAAGAAAAAAAAATGTTTGGTGTGTGTTCATTTTAGGCGGTGACTATGATACTTTTTTCAAAAAATGTTTTCTTTAGATTCAATTTACAGCATGAAGAAGTATTTAATTATACGAAACGTAACTGTGATTGAAATGTTATTACCCTCAACTAGCCCTAGCCCAAGTAAACAACACCAAAGTAATTAAACAAATATGGACTATAAACAGGATAATGGCTTGTAGATACTTTGTTGGTTAAACGGCTAGGTTTAACAGTAATGCACCGCAAAACTATTTAGTGTATTTACTTAATTGTGAAATTTTAATAAGTATTAGCGGAGTACAGTCCAACTAACCTACAACATACTTTAAGAGTGCTCTATGTTTAAATTCATAGAATGCAACTCTGCTTAGATTGTCAAATATTAATTTCCCCAGCTAAGGCAATAGCGTGAGCGTGTGTACGTGTGAGCATGTGTACGTGTGGATGCGTGCGCTCGCGCGTGCGCGCGTGTGTGGGTGCATGCGCTCGTGTGTTTGTGATAATGATAAATTTTCCGGACGAAATGTCTCAAAAACTTGAAAAGCGACTGCATTCAAAATTTACGCAATGTATTTATGGCTTACATATCTAGACCACAGTAACTTGCTGGGGGCTGGATCTGCGGTGTAAGCAAAACGGGGTGCAAATATATTTATTAACGGGAAAGAAATAAGTATATTTTGTGTATTTTGATTTATATTTCAAATCACGTGCTTCTCAGCTTTTGGAGCAAACACGGGGAGTGGTCTTTCCTTTCTAGGGGTTGAATACGGATCGCCTCGAATTCAGCTCTCCTTTGGGTTAATACTTGACCTTAACGGGATCCAAGGTTCAAATAGCCTCAGTGGAGGATATCTTGAGTTCAAATGGAGGTTCTCAAATCAGAAATATTTCGTGCAAAAGGGCGGTTAGGAATTTATATAGAGGCCATAGTTCCCCTCTTTACAAACAAGGGTCTTTCATCAATGATTGATAATTATGAATAATTCTTGATAAATACGAGTTCTTTTTAACTGTACACGGTCAGAACATAAAATGCACGTTTTTTTTGAACGGTCAACTTTCACTACTAACTTTAAAATGAATCGTTGAGCAAGTCTCTGTTAAAGTAAAACTTATTTACTATTTATTTTACCTTATAATGCGCAGGTTGCTGTACGTTTCAAGAAGTATAAATTCAAAGATTGCGGAATACTTGTCACTCTGTTTTTATAACCTCGGTATATACATACTGGTGGAATAATTGGGAATCAAACAGCACCTTTTTAAATAAATTAAGATTAATTATTAATATTTTGATAATGTAAATACGCTGGAGTTATCCTTACCTCGGAACAAAACAATTAAATAAAAATACCTAAATAACGGCTTAATTACGGATTCGTCTGTCAACTTATATTCTGTAAATGTGCAAATCAGTTACCTACTGTTTTACATATGGTAACGTTGGATTCCATTTTTAAAGCACATTGTGTCGTCAACAATATCTAGTAGATTGAACAGATAACCTTTATGTATTCTGTTTTGCTAATTATTAATTAATTATTATTATTTTGAAGACGTTACTTCAAGATCTAACTTCAATTGATAGTTTAGTAGAACTAACGTAATGGTAAACATTATGTATTCTTTACCAGAGTCGAACATTTCTAACAGCGTGAATGTAGCTTATGTTTTAGTTAACCTATTACCTTGTTTCTATATTAAATTACTAGAGTTGTATTTCTGCGATAAAATCTGTATTATATAAAATGCAATTTATAGGACTGTGTGTCTTGATTATTTTAATAATATATTTATAATTGTATTTGTCACAAACCAATTTTTATTTATTTAAATATTTGTACTTATCTATTTATACAGCAATGAATTGTATAATAGAACGTATGTTTGCCATTTTCCAATTCAACGTGTCCGTTGTTATACAAAATGTATTGTCTTTTACTACCGTTAGTTTTTAATTAAGAAGTAATAAAAATCGGTATTTACAATTAATAGCAATCCATTCTGCTCCGCACATATCAATTACCGGATACTGTTTAAAATTGATTTGGTCAATAATTAATGAACTTGATTTCAGAGTAATTATTTTAAATAAATAATTGAATTCTATATTTTAATTTTGACGGAATTCAGGGGGATTTTTCAATTAATTGCCACTAATTAATGTCAATTAACGGTTCCATTGACAGCGAAAAAAAAATCCATACAATATAATAGAATTTTAAATTAATAATCCTAATATTATATACATAATTACATAATTATAATCCTACTATTACCATATAAAATATTCTTCGTTAGAAAACGTAAACATAATTATGGAATTTGAAGATGCACAGACGATTTTCAAAACTGAAACTGTAAACTGGCAGAAACTTGACAGACACTTCATTACGCGTTTGTTTTCATGGCATGATAAATGTTTCACATGATTCTTAATCAACGATTGTGATAAGTTGGTCCCCTTACAATTTAGTTTACAGCGTATCGCATTATTTCGACGTTATCTGCATTATTTTTGTGGAGGAACAATCTTTTATCTTTCATTTGGTATAAAATTTGCTATTTTGTCTGTATCACTCAAATGTTATGACCACTTCCTGAAATTACGTTTTTGTGCTAAAATTCCAAGGATTATTTTTTCTCAGAAACTACAAAAGATAGGTTCGTAGGAGTCTTAATAAAAGTCATCACAAATATGTCATAGAATCCAAAAATGAAATAAAAATAGGGCATTGCATTTAAAAATTGAAGTGAGATAGCGCCACCTGGCGGTGATGGGCGTTGATTCAAATCTTTGTGCCAACAAATGTGCGCCCTTGGAAGATATTTACAAAATATTTTCATAATTTAAAAATCTTCATCCGCTCTCGAGATATTGCACTGTCCCATTCCTCGCTGAACACGCTGTATATATATATATATATATATATATATATATATATATATATATATAATTAAAACAAAATTAAAACGAAACAATTTCTTCGTGTCACCTGATCCCTAATTTAAATACAAAGCATGAAAGGTAAATTATATATAATTACCTTATCTTGACAAAGAGATGCATTACTAATTCTGTCTTACATAGGTCGATAGGTAACCACCAACTTGTATTGATTTGGATATCCGAAATCATTAACATTTATTCCAAATGAACAGGACATTGTCTACTTTCGTCAATGCAAGTACTGGGCAGGACGTTCTATTTAACAATGAACGATGAAGCGAGCGATTTCACAATCAAGCCTCAGTTCGTAAATTCTATTTATTTAACTGCCATAAAATTTACGAAACGCAGAAAATATTTTTATAGATCGGTACGATAGTTATAGATTTTGGCACTTGAGTAAATGTGTAACTTAATTTTAAGACAGGTAATCCTGAGCTTAAACGTCATTTTTAATAGCACAGCATAATTTTAAACATAAAAGATCTGAATTTTAAGTAATATTCTTTGAGAATATGTATTACAATGGTCAGCAGATTGCTAGGTATTATTCCTTCAACATTAACTAAAGGTCGGAGCGTTGGTCTTTAACAGATCAATTCTTTCCCATATAAATATTTCTCGAAAATTGTACAAGGTAGAATTACACGGAATTTTACTAAAATAACACTAGTGACGAAAGTTATCCTTAACAAACTGTAAGACGCTCTTGCTACGCTGTAGTTTACCCTGAAGAAAGAAACCGCTGATATAACAAAATACTAAAAATATCCGTGGACATAGCCCAATACACTATAATCAGATAAAGTTAAAATCTGTAATTATTGCTGACCATACATACACATAAACCTAATTAAGTATACCTACTGGCAGTCAAGACACGAACCAATAGTTCAACAGATTGAGTGAAAGTGATACTGTCTGAAAGAGAAACAAAAATTACACGATAAGACAGATAATAACGAAACCCATTTACACCGTGCGACCCAAAATAAATGCAAAAATACACCGTTGTAATATATTATCAAGTAAATAGAAAGGCCGATGTAGTAGTAGTATATAGTATAATAAAAATAGATTGCAATATGGTGGGGTGAGCTGCTCAGGAATGCCATGTATTGTCATGTGGAATAGCTGTTTGTGGAGCTTCGTCAACACGTAGTGGTGTTGTCGGATGCATTGATGGGTGGTGCCCAAAATGAAATCTGAAACGGAGGCAACAATTAGTTAAGAAGCAATAGAATCTGAACTGAAGTAACTAGTTACTGCAGTACTATTATCGGTTAATAAATCCTAGTGGTAAAACGTTATAGGAGAAGCGGTTAGACAGAACAAATAGAGAAAATCTATACAGTACAGTTATACTGGGACAGCTGTGTTTGTATCGGACGTTTGTTTGTTTACCCGTACAGCGCAAACACATTTTGGTCTGCTTGAAGATCATTCTCCAAAGATCAGTCGCAGTTATAGCCTGATCTAACACCGCTCCAAAATTACAGATAACAGGTGGAAATTTTCCTATATTACAGCTTCTGTAAAACCTTAATACAAAGTCGATCCCTAAGGCATGGCACTGACCGCGATTAGAACCGCTTTCAGTGTTTCTGCTTTAACAACACCGATTGTCGTCCCTCTAGCGTAACTGACGCCGCTCTGTGTTGAAAAAGGGAATAGCTATGTAACTTACATCTTATTTTGTAGTAGAGAGCGAAGGAGCTTCGGACAACCCGGGTAGCTCGCAGGGTAGTTCCTATCGAAGTTAACGTATTTTGCTTGGTGGTTACGGGGTTTAATGCATTGACTAGTGTGGTCATCGCGTTTGACAGCGTGCCTCGGCCCTGAAGCAACGCTGTGTATGGCCAAAACTCTGGCACCGCCTGATTCCAGTCTTTCGTCGTAAACCCTGAACGGTGACTCGGAGGCAGGAAACGTACTCTATCTCTATCTCCCGGACCTTCTTGGTGCCCTTCCCATAGGAACCAGCACAAAGGGAATAGGCATCTTTGCTTCTTCATTCTGAAAGGAAAATAGACATTAATATTTTGCAGTTATAAATGCGCTAACGTCCCTCACGGGAACTTTTATACGTTACGTATAATCACCTTAGCCAAATGTTTGCTCTTTACGGGGTAGTTACCTTCTTGTCCCGGTCTTGGGTTGAGGCGCGCTGGGTCTGGAGTGTCTGGCAGATGGTCCTGGTCTTCACGAAGGGTGTTACATTATAGAGAATGTGGCATAACTGACGAAGGATTATCGGGGGCACATGTTTCCTGTATCGGCGGCGTGTCTTCTTTGATGTCTTCTTTTGGGGGATGATTCGTCGAGGCTGGTAGATCCGAGACGGTAATTTTTTCCTTCATTTTCCGCTAGATCGACCTCATTTAGATGTTTAATTTCTATCGTAATTTAATTTCTTTGCGCGAACGTTAAGAGCAAAGGTACTTCAGTTTTTAGAACCGAACGTCGGAATGTAGGCTAAAACAGTGGTGAAATCCTTTATGGTAGTTTACCAATTAGAAGTAAGAAATACCCAATTACTGAAAATGTTATTATAATAATTAAACTCTATGTACTAGGTAAAAGCGTAAATGCTATGATCGATTCTCTATGTGGTAGTGCATGTATTTTAAAGGGATATTTTTAAATTAGACAATTTAATAGTTTTTAAATCTTGAAACTCAGTGTTTTAGCACTTCTGCACCAAAATGGCAAACTAATTTATGGTTGTACAACATTCTATAGCCATTCTGAACAATAACTAACCTTATTAATTTGCAACAGTGATTGAACAGTAAACTGGAAATAGTGAAAGAACAGAGCGCAGTATATGTTAAAAAAAAATTTACGGAATTTTAATTTAATAAACACAACATTTTCAAAAGGCAAATGTATAGTATCGAAAGTACTAGTGCATTAAATATCAGAATGGAAAATTTTGTTCCCAAAGAAAAACTACCTTATTCTCAATCACTTAGTTTCAATTAATATCTAACTAAAAATATTGCAGTTTTAAACGAATACAGTTTTTTTAATGGATATGGTACTAGACGAAGTCGTAAATCACACAAATTTATTTTTATACTTTTATCTGTTACTCAATAGTAAACATGTATTAACCTTTCTAAATTTAAGGTATATACAATCATTTTTACAAGCTACTCAAAATTTTTATCTATTTTTCGTTTATAGTATGTACATTATGGCACCCAATTGACGTTATAAAATCGAACATTTATTTCCTTTACGTATGTATGCAAACTAACGAATTCTTTGTTTATGTAACGTAAGTGTAACATAACGTCTACTAATTTGAAAAGTGAATATAATTAAAACTAATAATTCTTTTTAAATGAATTTACAATGTGAATGCTTAATAAACTAATAGAATAAAGTTTAATGCTGGTGTTGAGTTTTGAAAACCGGCACGAGTTTCAGATCATTTTGTTTGTAAATAATAATTTGCTACTTTAATTTACATTTGAAGTAAGCTTAGAACCCGAACGATTAACTGTGCTTAATATGTCAATGGTATATTACATTTACTGTAACCATTCTGAGTTGTTATCATCTGCTTGTAAATCAAAATAGCAAGAGAAATCGTATAAATTGAGGGACTTGTTTCACACATGGAGAGACTGTTTTGTCAACAGTGTAGAATTGAATGCAACAATAACTCTAAGCTTGGACATTTAGGTGCATATGAAAATAGCCATAATCAATCTTTGTACTGAATTATTTCTGACTATGGCAATGCAATGGTCATGTTACCCTTTGTACCTACATATACATAGGCATGTAAGATAATGCAATCGACGTTTTACCAAGATCGGAAATGTGGGGCAAGCGTGGGTGAATGCGTGTGTGCGTGCGTGGATGTGTTTGTGTGCGTCTGTGCGTGCGGGTGCGCGCGTTCGTGCGTACGTGCGTGTGTGTGTGTTTGTGTGTGTGTGTGTGTGTTTGTATGTTGGAGTGTGTGTGTGTGTGTGTATTTGTGCGTGTGTGTGTGTTTGTGTGTGTGTGTGCGTGTGTGTATGTGAGCGCGTGCGTGTGCGTGTTGGTGTGTGTGTTTGTGTGTGTGTTTGTGTGTGTGTTTGTGTGTGTGTTTGTGTGTGTGTTTGTGTGTTTGTGTTTGTGTTTGTGTGTGTTTGTGTTGTGTGTGTGTTGTGTGTGTTGTGTGTGTGTTATGGTGTGTGTTTGTGTGTGTGTGTTTTGTGTGTGTGTTTGTGTGTGTGTGTGTGTTGTGTGTGTTGTGTGTGTGTGTGTGTGTGTGTGTTGTGTGTGTGTGTGTGTGTGTGTATGTGTGTGTGTTGTGTTGTGTGTGTGTGTGTGTTGTGTTGTTGTGTGTGTGTGTTTGTGTGTGTGTGTGTGTGTGTGCTGTGTGTGTGTTTGTGTGTGTGTGTGTTGTGTGTGTGTGTGTTGTGTGTGTTGTGGTGTGTGTGTGTGTGTGTGTGTGTGTGTGTGTGTTGTGTGTGTGTGTGTGTGTGTGTGTTGTGTTGTGTGTGTTGTGTGTGTGTGTGTTTGTGTGTTGTGTGTGTGTGGTGTGTTGTTGTGTGTGTGTATGTGTGTGTGTGTGTTGTGTGTGTGTGTGTGTGTGTGTTTGTGTGTGTGTGTATGTGTTTGTGTGTGTGTGTGTGTTGTGTGTGTGTGTGTGTTTGTGTGTGTGTTGTGTTTTGTGTGTGTGTGTTTGTGTGTGTTTGTGTGTGTGTGTTTGTGTTGTGTGTTGTGTTGTGTGTTTTTGTGTGTTTGTGTGTGTTTGTTGTGTATGTTTTGTTGTGTGTGTGTGTGTTGTGTTTGTTGTGTGTGTGTGTGTGTGTTGTGTGTGTGTGTGTGGTTTGTGTGTGTTATGTGTGTTTGTGTTGTTTGTAGTGTGTGTTATGTTGTTGTGTGTTGTTTAGTGTATTTGTGTATGTGTGTGTGTGTGTGTTGTGTGTGTTGTGTGTGTGTTTTTTGTGTGTTGTGTTGTTGTGTGTGTATTGTGTGTGTGTTGTGTTGTTTTGTTGTGTTGTATTGTATGTGTTTTGTGTATTATATTTTGTATATGTATGTTTTTGTATATATAATATGTGTATATAAGTGTATGTGTGTGTTTTATATTATTGATATTTGATGTTTTGAAGTTGTGGTGTGTGTGCGTGTGTGTGTGCGTGTTGTGTGTGGTTGTGTGCGTGTGTGCTGTGCGTGTGAGTGTTTGTGTTGTGTTTTGTGTGTATGTTTGTGTGTGTTGTGTGTGTGATGTATGTGTTTGTGTGTGTTTGTGTGTTGTGCGTGTGTTATGTGTGTGTGTGTGGTGTGTGTGTTGTGTGTTTTGTGTATGTGTGTGTATGTGTGTGTATTGTGTGTGTGTGTGTGTGTGTGTTGTGTGTGTGATGTTTGTGTTGTATGTTTGTGTGTGTGTTTGTGATATGTGTGTGTGATTGTGTGTGTGTGTGTGTGTGTATGTGTGTGTAGGTGTGTGTGTGTGTTTGTGTGTGTGTGTGTGTGTGTGTTGTGTGTATGTTTGTGTGTTGTTATGTGTGTGTGTTTGTATTGTTTTTGTGTGTATGTGTATGTTTTGTATGTTTATGTGTATGTTTATGATTTGATGTTGTTTTTTAGTGTGATTGTTGTGTAGATATATATTTGTGTTGCGTGTATATGTGTGTGTGCGTGTTGTGTGTGTGTGTGATTTGTGTGTGTATGTTTGTGTGTGTGTGTGTGTGTGTATGTGTGTTGTGTGTGTGTGTGTGTTGTTTGTGTGTGTGTTGTGTGTTGTGTGTGTTTGTATGTGTGTTGTTTGTGTGTGTGTATGTGTGTATGTGTTTGTTGTGTGTGTGTGTGTGTTTGTGTGTGTGTGTGTGTGTTTATTGTGTGTGTGTATATATGTTTTTGTGTTGTGTTTATATTTTATTTATTATTTTATATATTATATATATTATTATATATTTATATTATTTTTATGTATTGTTTATATTTTATTTTTATATATATATTTATTTATA
>JARFJB010002394.1:170000-252500 GCA_036346205.1 Vesta saturnalis | reverse complement strand
CTCAATAACGATAAACATAATAGGAAAGTGTAAAAAATGTATTTTTTAAAGAAAATTTAAGTTTACATAACTTTTAGTATAAGTTTTGTTATGACCTTTTCTTTATAAAGTTTCTGAATACTTAGACAAATTCGCCTATAACTTAATTAAATAAGATTGAAAATGATTAAACTGTATTAATGATATCTTCATAGAAGCGGGCGGCTTTGGAATTTTTATTGCTCTATATCTGACATGAAGTTTTCAACGTCCATCTGACATAGATTAATGTTTGGCAGCTGAGCTATTAAATTTGTATTAAGCAGAAGCACCGAAGGTAGTTGAAAGGGAGGTATCAGTAATACGAAGTGGATGTATTTCACAGCAGTTTAACAACTAGCAACCAGTAGTCGTGGTAATACGTTAAGTCACGGCTGCCGAGATATTAGAAATGCCATTATAGATAAAATTATGTGACAAACTCATATATTTAATCTAGTTTACGAAAGAAGTCAAGTATACATTATAATTTAGGAAATTACTGACTTGTTGATACTGAGTAAACCATATAGTCAGTAAAAGTTCTTTAAGATAACCAAAACACTATTATCTGAGGATTTAGTCAGTTTTTTGGCAGATAGGCATGCTATATTATTTAAATGCAACATTATACACGTACACTGCAGTACACACATAGCGTAGGCAGTGATGCATATGAACAACACACAACACAATACATGCGCATTACAACACATAAACACACACAACATGTACAAACACACGCACGCAATGTCGTTAACACTTTTGTAAGTTTAATTACTTGCATGTGAAGATTGACTTGCTATTTAACAATCACAAGAACGAATCGCAATTTAAGATTAAAAAGGACGAAAACAAATTTTTTTAAAGTGGCAGAAGAATTTACGCGACAGGAAATGGCGTTATCAAAATCTAATTTGAAGTAAATTCATTTGCTTTCTCCTTAAAACAAATATACAATGGTATCAATAATTATTGACACAGCCGCTCTTATGAAACATGATATTAATCACCGCTTGCAGCAACATATGTGATAGTGCGCCCATATTAAATGTAACCTCAAAATTGACATTTGAGGTTTACTGTTTGGAAGTGCCCAAATTATTCAGAATTATGCAAAGAACAAAAAAACAAATTGAAACATGATTTAAATTATGTTACATGTTCCATAGAAGGATTTACTGATAAACGTTAAACGTCAAATGCCAATTTAGTTATATTTGGTATAGGTGCTTCATAAGAGCGGCTGTAGGTATTATTTTGATTGAGTTATATGTATATATATATATATATATATATATATATATATATATATATATATATATATATATATACCAAATTTTAAGACAACGGATTACCAATAAAAAAGTTATTACAAAAAATTATTTTTAATTCAACTTTGACGTGTAGATCCGTTATTTTGAGTTTTCAAAAATGTTATAGGAACTTGTCACGCTATTTTCTTGTAGAATCAGCATCTAAATTTTTGCGCATCTTTTGACATGTACAATATATATATATATATATATATATATATATATATATATATATATATATATATATATATATATATTAATAATTAATTGACATACATCAATGAAAGCACGTTAATAAATTCAAACAATTTCCATATTCGATTTCGTTTGAAATCATCTTCACTGGAAATTAAGAAAATTAAAATCTGAAACTTATCAAATTGACATAAAACATTTAGGTAACTAGAATAATTCTTGTAATAGGTTTACATTGGGACATCTACAACCGTTAAATACAGATTAATACAACATAAATGTGATGTTCGTATTAAGCCAAGATACTAGATAATACTAATATCTTGATATGACAAAATTTTAATAAACGCTAATTTTAAATATTATATATTAAGATGAATCAAATCCGGTGGTTCTATGCTTTCTTGAATTATAATCCACAACAATTTGAGGTAATATTGATAACCATTTAGGACTTGCATACTGAATGTTTCCACATTATTGCTTTAAGGTGCGATTTACAGTTCAACTATACTTTCTTCAAGTTGGAATAACTACTGTAATGATTATATTAAATTTTTCATACTTTTTAAATTGGCGTTATAAAACTCGTTCCATGTCAGTTTGTATATGTGTAGGCGTCCTTTGGAAACCAGACAAAAGTTTATTCATTACATCTGCGACTAGTTTACCATTTTTGCGTTTGATGGGAAAAGCCCAGACATATTTAGAAAGCATTTATTATACTAAAATGTATCGAAATCCTTTATTTACCCGAGCGTAAGTATCATTTCCACTAAATCAGCTTGAAAGAGATCATTTAAACCTTTTAGTACTACACAACGCAGCGGAAAATTTCTCCTTGCTGGTTTGTGCAGTTCTTCAACAATATCAGCTTTACTCATTGTGCTTTGATTTTAGTAGAATCTCTAGGACGTAAATTTGGCACTTGTCTGGTATTATAGGTTGAATCGCTGCTTCCTTACGTATGTTTGACTAATTAGAAACATCGTGTCGTATACAGTAGATCATCCACTTAAGACGAAGAACTCGAGGTGACCATATACAATGCGCTATTGTACACTCTTATAAGGAATCAAATATGTACATCTGCATCAATGGAATATCCTACTGTCTTCTTATGCAACAAACTTTGCAGGTAAAATAAGTTTCGTATATCACTTGTTTCGTGGCATCACTATGATGATAAGTAATATGTTTACCAAATTTATCTATTGTCATTTGATGATGGTGTCCATCAAATTTATCTATTGACATCAGTGCTGGATATGTAGTAGTATCTATAGTGATGGTCGTTGTAACTGAAATGAAATGAATATAGTAATAGGTTTATAACAGAGATCCTACTTTATTAGTTTCGCTTTACGTAATTCGTCAATATATATATATATATATATATATATATATATATATATATATATATTATTTCGTTGTGATTGCTAGTATTTCCTGCCGACATTGATCCAATAACTCGCAACCAATCCACTAATTTATTCGGATCATTCCAAGGTACAAACTCAATACGCTTTGTTATTATATCGTATAGTTGCATTCCACCCCTCTTTTGGAGATAGAAGTTGTGCGAGATCTGTGGAGTGCAATAGCTGATATAGCGGGTCGTTTTTAGTAATGGTTTAATAATCAATGTATTTTACTATTAGTTCCTTGGATTTGATCATCTGGGTTATAATTACGTCGATAGCATTTGTGCGGCGCAAAATGTCATTGTATTACTGCTAGATCACTCTTTTGTATCTCGTAGGAATTTTTAAATAGTAGTTCATATAATCCCGGACATTCCATCATAGTCTAATGATGATCCATCAGGAAGAGCGATACGAAAATTTCTCCAACAAAAGTCTAGTTCAGCATCACCAATAAAATTTCTCTTTTCGGAAGAAATGTACACCGTATATTTAAATCATACTCGTCTTCGGATCTCTAATATACCTTCCAGTAATATTTCGCTAATCCTTCATACTGACTGATATACTCTTCAAAGGCGGTTGAGATCCAGCAGTTAACAGTTCTGATTTCAATTGTTGTAAGTAGGAATCTCCTCTCGCCATCATGTGTATCAGCAATCAGTTTCCTCTAAAACTTGTGGAATGGCGTCAGGAACAAGAATACGTGTGCCTTCCGAGTTCCAGATGGTTCAGGCGTATGATGTAAAAAACTTCCTTTCATGTACAACTAGGCTCAGTTTTTCCGAATTCTGATGTAAATGGTTCAGCTTTGACGAGAGAACCATCTTGTTAGTAATCAATTGTTTTAATGGTTGTGTTATAGGTTTAAAGTACGCCTCCATTGCACGTCTGTAAGTGCAGTATCTTCTTTAAACTAGCATATTTTTTGCACTCTCTTGCGAGCGCGCAAAATGTCTTGTACTAAGCGCTCCTCCATTACTACTGCATGTTTACATATCAAGTGTAGTATCTATAATGCAATGTAACAGTCAAATGCCTTACGGAAACGACCTGCATTAACATTACTCTCTTTATCAATCACCAGAAATCCAAATAAATTTGTCACGCCAGCAACAGAAACACAAGTCCTTATATCTATCAAATGTCATGCATGAATTAACGTGATCATCATACACATGCTTAAGATTGATACTATCTTGTTGAAACAGAACTAGTAGATTCGCATTATCACGTATAAGCTGTTTTGGAATAGAAGAATACGTTTGGCACAGATAGAAACAATCATTGTTTTGGTGTCTGCCAAAACAGAAATGATCCCTTATTTCGTTCTGTTTATGGCATGCTACATCATCAAAAATCATTGAATTTTTGCGTGAACCACTAGGGGATATAACGTCACTGTTATCACTGCATTCGAAACACCCGATATTTTTAAAGGTGCAAGTAAATTTCGTAGGTACTGGTATTTGGGTTGATATGAAGATTTGCAGTATAAATAAACATTTTCAAAACGTAAACCATTTGGATGTTCTAATAAGGTAATCATAACATTTGTTTTTCCGCAACCTAATGGACCGACGATTATACTTCGTTTACAACCTCCTTTTAGTAGACCACTATGTTTTGAGTAGTGATTATTGTTAAAAGTGATGTGATAACTCTTAATAGGTAATACAGTACGCATTAAGTAGTTTAGTAGTGAGTTGTCAGTCAGTGTGGTATGAAGCATAGTTTTCCGTATAGCTATAAAAAAGGTTCTGGATTAATTAACACCTTAATAAATATATTACCCGCGGAGTTACATATACCTGGGTACAGATATTGGAACCCGTTTACGAGAACGATTAGCTCACGGTGACAGAGGTATTAACGAACTGGACGAAGCGTGTAAACAACACGATATGGAATACTCGCAGTCAAACGATCTAAGGCATCGCCACATAGCTGATAAGGCTTTGCAACAGAAAGCTTGGAATAGATTTCGTTCCACAAACACTACCTTTGGAGAAACAGCAGCTGCATTAACAATAGCCGGTATAATGAAAGGAAAAAGAACAATGAGAATGGGAAGAAAATTACGACGTAGGAAGCATTCTCACAGAAACAGACCAATTTCATCCAACAAAGCAGTGCTTCTAGTACGACGTCGTGTTGGTGGTAAACTTCGGTCATCGTTAAAATCTACGGTACAAGCCTTAAACGTTTTAAACACAAAAATATACACCCAAGAGAAGAATACTACCAATACCAAAACGTGGGAGATTCATACTTCTTATTCCCCTATTTGCAGCATTAGGAGCTTTAGGTTCTTTGGGTGGAGGTGCAGCTGCAGTTGCAAAAGCGGTCACTGACGCAAAAGCTGCGTCGAAAACTTAGAAGAAACCAAACGACACAATCAAGCAGTGGAAGCAGCTACCTCAGGAAAAGGCTTATGTATAAAACCATATAAGCGAGGTTTAGGCCTATATCTTCAACCGTATTCAAAAAACTCCTACTGAAGCTACCACGTCACGCCTTAAGCAACATTCAGCTATCAAAATTTGCTGAGAAATTAAAAATCCCCTATTTTAGAGGGTTATGCATGAGAGATAAATTACCTACACGAATCCATACGAATGAATGTGGTATCGTGACCTGGATTATCAAACTAACATGGGAACACACTGGACGGCTTACATCAAGCGTAATGAACATATTACATATTTTGATAGCGTAGGATATATTAAACCACCGTTAGAATTAATTCACTATTTTAAAAGTGATGGTAGCAGAAACACGATTGACTATAACTATACCAAGGTTCAAAACTTCAATACATACAATTGCGGTCATTTAGTCTTATGATTTTTATATTACGGCTCGTTTTGATTCTCAGCAGTCGTTGCTTGATCGTAATGTTGTACACATTTACATTTACCGATGCAAGCAGTATTTTGCAAGCCAACTTTAACCCACCGATCCTATCTTGATAATGGGGTTAACTAGTTTTGAATCTTTCAATACTGTACAAAACGTTACTTCCCAAGAATAATCAACTGATATTTGAAGGAACTAGAATTCCAATACCGCCAGGATCATACAAAATTGCGGATGTGAATAAACATATAAATGATACAGTGAAGAGTTCGAATAATTTTTTTAATTTACAAGCGAATAACACTATGAAAGCAATTATGAAAGCAACACATGATACTAACTTTAATGTAGAAAATTCTATAGGAATTATGCTGGGATTCAACAAAATAGTTTACAAAGGTCATGAGTTACATACCACTGAAAATCCTATTAACATTATTAAGATTAATTCGTTAATTATCGAATGCAATAAACAAGTGGAAGTTTTAAAAATGAGGAGGCGTCACATATTATTCATCAACTTTTTCCCAGTGTACTAGCGGGATACAAAATAATTGAATTCCCTCTACATGTCATCTATTTACCTATAAACACAACCACCATTTCAACCATAACACTTAAAATGGTAATAAGACGGAGACCTCGTCAATTTCAACAGTGAAGTTATAACGATAGGATTACATTTGAAGAAAAGATGGTGACGCGGTATAACACATGTGCGTGTAACCACAACAAGGTCAACTATAAAAGATCGAAGTGTGGAAATGCGAGAGTCAGTAAGCGGTCAAACCTCAAAGCATTGACAGCGTAGAATAGAGCATACTTGCAAAGTCTTGGTTTCATAGTAATACAATGAGTATATTAAACGTAAACGAAATAGTTGTCTTCGATAATGCCATAGTAAATTCAGAACTCTACACCCATCAACCATATACTATGAGATTTGGAAACAATGATGAAATCAGGATTCTCATTCAGGAAGACATGCGCGCTTTACCATCAGAAAGTTATGTCTACGTAGATGGAAGATTGCTGAGGGAGGATGGTGCCATCTCTAACATCGCGCGGTTTGTTAATAATGGCATTGCATTTTTTATTCAGTGAAATTAGATACGAAATGAATGGAGTAGTGGTAGATTCCGTGACGAAGGTTGGATTAACGTCTACAATGAAAGGATTGGTATCATTGACACCCAACGACCTCGCTCGTCATGAAAACGCAGGTTGGTTTCCTACCTCAAATGGCATACTAACAAATGCGTTAGGGTATTTTAATGTTTGTGTCCCTTTGCGAATACTACTTGGCTTTGCGGAAAACTACAATAAAGTGATTTTGAACATCAGGCAAGAATTGGTTTTAATTCGCAGTAACATTGATACCGATGCGGTAATTTCAACTGTTGCAGGAGAAGCACTAAAAGTTAACATAGATCAAATATATTGGAAAGTTCCGCACATCATTCCAGCAGTAACGGGGGAATTGGCGTTAACGAAAACATAGATGGGCAATCAAAACATCGACTAGTATAGAAACACCTAGATACATTATTATCGGATTTCAAACGGGCTTATAAAATAATGTTTCTCAAGATATGAGCAGATTCCATAAATGTGCACTATAGAATATTAGGGTATTCCTTAACACGGATCGTTATCCGTATGATAATTTAAACGTGAATTACGATAATAATTGCTTTGCAACATTGTATGAAATGTTTTCTAAATTCCAAATGTCCTATTACCAAAGAGATGGTCAACCATTACTCACTCCTAATCTATTTACGACAGTCGCACCATTGATAGTGGCAGACTGTTTGAATCAAAAAGAGACATTATACTCTAAAGCTGTAATACTTCGTGTAGAATTCGAAACAGCAGTCAACATACCCGACGATACTGTATTATACTCCACGATCGCTTAATTACGTATAACGCGTTAACCAAAGCAGTAAGGTAACTGTAATACGATGCCCGTCATAGTGTACGTACAATGATTTAAACTTTCAAAAGTTTTTATACCGAAAGAACTCGCAATTTTTAATGGAACACAAGTGGCCCACTACATTTTTAAATCACCGTATCCGTGGCATACGTTAGATGCGGAGAGTCGCCGTCAAGCTACTTGATTAATTCATAATCAGCACTGTGTGAAATGGGAAGAGGGGCATACACTACCACACCAATTTACCAGAATTCTCAGCGGCTTGATTCAACCTACAGATACTGTCTACGTCAAGGGTAGAGAAAGCGGATTACATCAGAAAATTTCTTACACAACCCGTTATAGAAATTGAGGAACATTCCACTCCAACCAGTTTGTTAACTACTTTGAAACAGCATGCATTAACCTGTATAATCTTCTTCTGTCATTCTAACAGAAATTTCATTACTGCTTACCGTATTGTTAAACTTTATCATTGTAAATCATTATAGCGCTCTCTAATGTATAATGATATACTTAAATAATGCATTAAAACTTGTACACTTTTTAAATAAAATTAAATTTTATTAATTATATATATATTATATATATTATATTATTTTTCGATAATGAATTATGGCATTAAAGTTGTATTACTAAAAGTTACTACATTTAATAACCAAGAATGTTTATAGATATATATATTAATGTATGGTTATACATGTTATATTCTTATAATAATACATTTAAAACTAAAAGCAGTACCAAACTAATTAGCACTAACTGGATTAAAATCTTCTAGCCAATAAGATAACATCTCAAAATCGCCAATCAACCCAATTGTACACTAACGCAATCAATACCTTTGTCATCCTGGGACCAAAGGCGATTTGTTTAACATTCAGTGATATATATGCAAAGTTGATCTAAACAAACATTTTTACTTTATCCAGACCTGAACAGATTTGTTTACTCTCAGATTTTTGAATAAGATTTTCTTAAACACTTTCCTTTCTTTTGATCATCAAAAGTTTTTAGTTTTTACCTGCTCCATTTTGAGACGATTATTCGTTTAAACCATGCAGACCGTTTTGATATTGGATTTATTCATCAACATTATTCCGCATATCTAAACATCATCAGTTGTTATCTCGAATTGTGTCTGTATAGAGCAACGTTACATTATTACCGTAATGACTGCGATTCGTAAAAATCGATACATTATATTTGGAAAGATCTAAAATACTAACCAACATATACGGTTTGTCAAAGTAACGACCTGTTTGGACAATTCCACTGCAAATAATTTATCAGTAAATTGACCTTAACCAGAGTCCGTTATTTTCCCAATGTTTAATAACTTTATTACTCTTCTTTTTCGACATTTCCATTGTTTTACCAAATACACCATTGTTCATGCATTTAAAGAAATCCTTTTCAATTTGTTCTTGGCTTGATTTCGAAGAGTTGATTAAGATTCCCAAGGACTTTGATGAAACCGTAAAACCCTATGAATATAGTAACAATTAACCCATGCTGTAACATTGTTTTAAATATCGGTAATGTATACATAGTTGGTCTTATCACATAAATTAGGAATTAATTTTTCCTCCTTGGAATGTGGTGCCAGATCATTTCGGACAAAAGGATAATCATTGTGTTCATCATGCAGGTGGGATATGTATATCACCTCTAGATACCCAATATCAGCATCATCATTAATCTTCAGTACATCAAAGTTTTGAATTTCCTCTTCAGTTAACCACATAAACCCATTATGAGGTAGGTGTTGCCGCATACTCCATTCGTATAAATTCGTGGCATCTAAATACTGTAAAAACTTTTGGACGATTAAGATCATAATTTGGGACAAACTCGTTGTTAGCAATACTTCTTCGCTTAACATTCTCATCCACCACGAATACCTTTCTTAAAAAGTGGTACATATCCATATCAGCTAACTTCTTGCTTACATGGCATCCACCCAATATTTGCATTAGGTTCTAATCCATACATGTCTGTATATAGCCGCCTAAAGTTTTCGAACACGTCAGCCAATAGCAATACGTCTGATTTTAAATATATGTCAGCATAATCCCCGAGTGTATTACACTTAAAGTGATCCCACACCAGTAGGACGCGACAGTATTCTTCATCGGATATATTTTCATCACGCATTTTATCGTAGAATTTGTCATAGGAAGGTACTGTGACATCGTCTAATTTATTAAAATTGTCCACGTACGCGTAGGGGAAATTACCTTTCTTTCTAACTAAGTTAAAGTCATTATCATCAACAAAATATTTCCTTACCTCTCTACATTGATCATCTGATAAATTATGAGATATCTAAGGATGCCCATGAACCTACAACTATCGACGAATCGCAAATTTATGTACTTCTTTTCCCTATAGCCGCGACCATTAATGAATTCGTCTACATAAATATGCTTACCGAACGTTATATATTTCTCACTATTAACAGGGAGTACGGTAATTTCTTCAGTTTCACTCGCTAACTGTTTGATGAACAGGTGGACATCATAACCACTGAGATTATGGAAAAAACTGGGATAAATGTAGGTAATTTGAATGTGTCGCACCACGATATTTACCAGTGACATGGCAGTGATCTCGTGCTTTGGAATTTGTAAGATCATCCGTAAAAAGCTTGTCGCATATATTACAAATACGACTTTGCTCATGTATCACCAGTTGTTCCTCAGTTAGTGGTAAAATTGGAACAACAGTTTTCAAATGCTCATTATATATCCGTTTCACATCACTCTCGGATTCGTGGCATTAACCCCCTATAAAGTTCTAATTTGCACCAAGCATCGTTTACACCGCTCTTAATATAATAACTGAATGAGTATGGTTCATGTTTACACGTTTTTATCGTGAACGGTTGTTCGGGATAGGGTTTAGCCGTATTTACCGGTACTAATAGCGCTTCAAAATCTGCATATATTACGAACGGTAGAAACATGTTATTGATAGCTTCGAAACGCAAGTATATTTTCCGCATAGAACTCCCCGGTTCTGTCTTTTCTTTGCATCACGCCAGGTAATTTAGTGTATACGAAATTACAGTCATGAGACACGTGTCGAGCTAATTGTTTCTGCGTTCTAAAGTAATGAATACATGAATCACAAAAATATTTTGCCACATTGCGTCGACTTATTTGGTTACTAAGCAAACGAGAAAATTTTTATCCATACATAATGCTGATTATCCGTTTGGTTACTGACTAATAGCAACAAATTAATATGAATAGGTTGTTTAGCTCTTGTATAGTAGAGAGGACCCACTCTCAGGAATACGATGACCATCACGATACGTATCCTCCAGTCCATAAACATTGATGGAGATATTATTGTTGGACTCAAACGTTCAGATGTTAGTCAGCTTAACAGGAAATTCTACACCGTTTTGAATAACGTCCTGAAATCAGGGTAAGAAGTCCCGTTGTGGTAACCCATCGGTGTCACTAGCTGATACAATAGCCCACGCAAAGCAGCAATTATCATATTCTTCACATTCACTATGGCATGTTTATGCGAAATTTCACAATTAAAGGATGAACCCGTAGTGGAGAAAATTTCAACATGTTTACCTCTAAATATACGAAATTCACCGCGACCACCCTACGAAACAACATATATTAATAATGTACTACCTTACTACTCATAACTCGCACTTACCAGAATCTTTATGCTGAATTATGATTGCTTAGCATCCAAGATTTCCACTACTTTTTGAAAATACTCATCCAACACCATTCGGACACTCAATAGATCATATTTCGTTTGAAAGGGCTTTAATTCGGTACTTTCTCTACTGTTCCGAAAGTACAACCCAAACAACTCAACATTACATTTCAACGAGAAGTGTTTCTGCAACTGAATTTGTATTAGTTTCAAAACATTCACTTTAACGTCACCCATAAACGTCTGCACATCCGTATGGGTATTGCATGGTGATAGTCTATACGAAAGAATGTGTTGTTTAAAAGCATTGCTAATCACTTCAACCCCAGTATCAACGAGTAGACACACATTTGATTTGTGCCTATTGCTTCTAAGGTGTCCTTGATAAGCATATCGAGGAACATTAATCGAACAATCAGTGCAGTGCACAATTTCATCACTTTTGCTACTTTTCTTTTGTACTGGTTCGCTGCTTTGGTCTGACTTACGCTTCCGTGAGTTATCCAACACGCAGTTTTTTGATGTCGCAGTAGAGTCTTTTCTTGAAAATTTCTTCAGACATTCATATTGAAACGTTTTATTGCGATCTGTAACAGAAAGAATGTATACACAATGTAAAAGTGAACGGGTAGAGTTACGTGTTTTGTTATAATTCCTTTTCTTAAATGTTTCTTGCTCTTTGTTAGTTTGCAGCATTACTATCATGTATTACAATTGTTAAGAAAAGAAGTTATATCCAGCGATGCGAACGAGGACGCAACGTAACATATCGCAAGGAATAGGATAATATGTATGATGGATATATCAGGTTGAGGGGTAGAGTAGTGTACGGGCAAGGAAACAATAAGAATGATAGTCTGGATAGAGTGTTTCTGAGCACACATATTCTACCCAGCATTGTATCTCACCCTGCCATGTGCTTTGGGATGGAAGCGAGGTATTACCTCCCTGTTTTCCAGAAACTCCGCGCACATGTAGGCTCAATACACTTGGAGAAGATACTGCATTTTCCACTATATCTCACCGGTGATTGCGCAGGTAAGTATTGTGGGTGTTGCAGGACCCTAGATACTGATAAGTCATTTAGCGACCATTCATTATCTATAAAAGCACACACACAGGCTGAGGATACTCTGATGAATCATCCATTGCTCCACTTGTATCGAAGAGTTCATAGGACTCCACCTTCACCGAACCAAAAGTAGGGTTCAGGATACTATCAGAAATAGGTGCCTGACCTCTCCTCCTTCGTAGAACTACTGAACCACTCTCCATAAATTCTACGGTTGAAGCAGGGCTCAGAAAACCTTCAAATGGATTCCCTACTATTCCCTCTGCATATGTTGCAGATGTGAATTGCTCATCTACAACGCATGCAGGTGTCAGAGTAATCGGGATTCCCTTTCCCAGCATCGGCTGCGCCAGAGCTTGACGATAAACGCTCTTCCGCAAGTGGAGACTATTCATCCCCAAACACTGCAATGAAGTCAGGCCCTTATGATGAATACCTGTTCACCCGGGTATGATCCCCAACGGCTCTTACAGTTTGGTGAAATACTCTCGTCCACCCGGTACGGCAGATTCCACATCCAAATCCGTCGCTGATTGTATACCGCCGCTACCCTAATAGGTCATCCTGGTTCGAAATCTTTGTGTTACCCGGTCCACCCCCTTCGGACGATAATCCTGTGCAATACCGTTTAAAAGTCCTCAAAATGCATGAAAACGTTGGTTTAGTTGAAACACCAATTACGACAAGCCCGTAAAAATTTCTAAAACTGAAAACTTGTTATTAATGAAACATAATTTGAAACTTACAAGCAAGTTCAACATCATTCCCAGGTTAAAAAAACTACCAAATTTTATGTTTTTAATTTTTTTTTCATGGTTGGTACATTTATAACGTTTTATTTCTTTTTTTTACAGGTTTCTGTTACCACCCGTTCGCCATCGCCTGGGGAACTCCTGTACCCCTTTATTTTTATCATGCTAGCGTCCTCAACTCCTCTCCCCGATGTCCCGCCAACTCCTACTCCTCAGGTTTCCTATCCAATTGACGTTGACCTTCATTCAGCTCCCACACCTCAGGATTCCTCCCCCTGTTCCCCTGAGGTTCTGTATATCCCGCCCTCTGCATCCTTACCTATTATTGTGGACGCCCAATCCAGCGACGACGAAATTTATAAACTGACGACCGTAGTCTTGGACTCTATACAAGATTACAATCCTGATGCGGATACAGTACTACTTGACATGACCAATGCCGAAAGATTACTATCAGTGACGAGGACACACCACAACCTATTGACATAGATGAACATAACGATGATAGTAGTGACTTCGTCAGCATATCATCCAGTGTTGAGGGAGTATGTTCTTCCTGTGCTGGGAACGATTACCTCAACACTGGTGACTTCGCCTACAACATAGACATGGACCCTGTCTACAGCTATGATTCTGACAACTATGACAACAACGCATTACGACAAGAGTGACTACTTCGCGAAACACATACTGACTTTTGTATCGAAATCATCGTTGAAGAGAGTAGCGATGAGGAGAACTTTATGAACACTTTCACTAACAACATTCAACAACTGGAACGTAGCGCTCACGAACTGTCAGACGTAGTACAACAACTAAGTGCACAGGAACAGTCACATAACAGCATAAGAGCTCTCTAGAATAGCAACTCAACCGGGCCCACACTAGGCTTGAAACATTATACCTTGACTGGCATGTGTTAGCTATACGAGTGGGTATGATCGCGCCATTGTTCATCTGGAGATGATAGTGAAACTGTCGAAGAGATTGGACTTTACGAACTCATCCGAGTTCGTAATGATCTTCGACAAGTGGTTAACAAGTGATCGAGACAGGCATAGTAAGTATAACTGATTTTACAGCCGGCGACATACAGACCGACAAACATACAGGTACATACAAAGAAACAACAGGAGACATACAGACAGAGAGACGGACAGACAGATACACACCACACGGTGTATATGCTCAAATATATCAATCATATTGTAATGGTATACCGTTATGTACCGCTGTGAACATCTGCTAGTCCTGTAGAGGAGCATCTTCAGACGATACGGTTGAATGCTTCATGTGTGGAGTTCGAATAAACCAATGGCGGTCATCTGACACTCCGCTACAGGAGCATCCCCGATGGGCACCACACTGCACGTACGCTCAATTACTTACACCACGTCCTCGCAGGTGTAATGATACAGAAGTGGAAAGGACCTTTTGCACTTGTACTAAATCAAAATATTTTATTCCTAGAGAAAATCATAATACACTGATTACATTTGTACATGCAACAAGTAAATATATTAGCATGTCATTCTCTTTTTTTACTTTGGTTCTAAGTGTGGTGTCAAAGAAGTGTAAAAAATTGCATGAGCAAGCCTTGAGATGTCTATCTATCTGAGTAGGTAGGGTGCGCAAATAGCCATCTGAATGTGTTGAGTGTTAGTGACCTTCGTATTTTTTACACCTTACACTGTGGTATTCTTAGAAATCTGCGACCTTGGGAAAATTTTATGTAAACATGACCTACTTATTGTATAACCTTGGGCGGGTGGGACCTTGAGATTGTGGTACCTTGAAAATGTGAGACCTTGGAAATGTGATGTATTCCAAAAGTCTCCAAACTTATCTACTGTTAGGAAAGTATAAAGTGTGAATTAATTGTTTAAAATTCTTAGACATAATTATACGTTAGTATATCAAAGGCAAGTTGTTTTTATTACCAAAAGTACTTTGTTTCTTATTTAAAGATTTTTTGCGTTTTATAGTTTTGAAATTTTCTAAAAAAAAATATATAACAATTATTCTTTCTAAGATGTAAAACTTTAACTTTATTATATAAACAAAATGGTTGTTATTGGTTGGCTAGTGAGAGTTCACTTAAGCATAAGAATTTTTATTTAAGTGAATGTGTGTTGTGTAATTTGCTTCTTCAATACAATTTTTTTTATAATTACATCAACATATAAAGTAAGTAACAACAAAATTTTCAATTTTGCATTGGTTGTTTGTGAAAATTTCAGTACTATCAACTTCAAAAATTCTTTAAATAAAAAAACAGATTCCTACTTTCTGAAACATGTATTATAATAAATCTACATTGATTAAATATGAAAATGTAAACTTTCTCCATTATTGTACATAATTAAAATACTTAGCTTTTGGGTTTCTAAATGGTGTAATTTTATGTTTATATTTTATATAAATCTATACTCCTCAGTAAGTGATAATATAATATATCTGTAAGAATCACTGAGGACGATACCTGTGATTGTTACCGAACCGTATAGAATTATGTAAAATATAAATAAAAATATACACTATTTAAAAACCCAAAAGCTAAGTATTTTAATTACGTTGATTAAAAGTTAAAGTGATTATGGAATACACAAAATTGATAAAAAGGTAAGGCTTTGATACAAGATAGCTTTAAGGTTTTATACGAAACTTGGTAAAGTGTTAATTGACGTAAAACTGAAAATATGTCAGTTGTAATTAAAATGTGTGCTTTGTGCGCTCTTGATGTGTACATACGCGAGAATATGCATTGTTGCATCCTTTGAAGCTTTTCACAAAGAACTAAGATACGCTAATGCAAAACGTATTTCCGAAATTAAACATATTCCTTTTTATGTTTACTATTTGAATTATTATCACATCAGTTGGTACAAAAACACAAAGTCCGATGGCTAAATATATTAGTCGATAGATGAGAGATTTCATGTTTTGAATTTATTTTTAAAATATAAGTTGGGTAAAATGTTAATTAATATCATGTAATAGAGGACATTTTTTTATGTTACATAAATAATCGATAGCAGGTATTAGTTCCCAGATGCAGTATCGATTGATAGATGTCACCATCACATTCCTTCTTAAGAATTTGACAATTTTCTACATCTTCTGGGTTGCATGTAGACAGTATCACATTCAATTGGCTTTTCTGCAGTAAATGAACGACCGTTTTCATTTATACAGGGTGTTCCAGTTTTTTGTAGCAGGACTTTAATAGTCGATAAAGCTTTCAAAATCAAGACAAAAAGTTCACATAAACATAGGTTGCCAAACGCTTAGTTTTGAGATACAGGTTTCAAAGTTTTAATTTTTTCAGTTCTTCTAATTTATCTTAAAACTATATAAAATAATAAATCCAAATTTAGTACACATATTACACCTTAAACTCAATATTAAAGAGTTTAAGTTTATCAATATCTACAGGGTAGTACATTTTCTGGTGGACCTTTATCTGAACTTTTCATGCTACGCCTCTAACTCTTAAAACCAAAAATTTAGATTGCATTTGATTTAGGAACTTTGTCTTCTGCTTTTTTTTGAAAATGCATAGTTTTTGAGATAAATTAGTTAATCCATGAACAGCTTCCAAATTGGTTAGAAAATTTCTGTTTCCCAAAAATAGTGTCTTGAAAAATAAAAAAAGGAATCAATTTTATGTTCAAATCTCCGTTTTATTTTAAATACGAAACTTTTGCATAAGAAAAATAATTTTATTTCATATTTTATTGTGTTAATTTTTATTGCAAAAGTGATCTTTTAAAATGCCATTTTTGTATTCTAATCAAGAAATAGCGGATATCCATTTTATTTATGGCTTTGTAAATGGAAGTTCAGCAGCAGCAGTGCGTGAATGTAGGCGAAGATTTCCTTTTAGAAGAGCTCCGCATCCTTCAGTATTTGTAAGAGATCACCAACAAATTATAAGTCTGGGGTTAAATAATATGCATGGTCGTCAAAATAATAATCATAGGCAGCAAAGAAATATTGCACGACGAATTTTGCGTGAATTCGACAGAGATCTCACAAAGAGTATCCGTAGCTTTAGGTGGAGTCTCAAATAATATTATTCACCGAACATTAAGACGGTATCACCGATATCCTTACCATCTACAACCTGTTCAAGGACTACAACCAGGGGATGCAGAACGTGGAGTTGCGTATAGTCGATGGATTCTTGCTGAAAATAATAACAATCCAGGTTTTTTAAATAATGTTCCATGGACCGACGAATCCTGCTTCCACTCGCCGTGGTGTGGTAAATTTTCACAACCAGCACGTTTGGGCACATGAAAATCCACATGTAGTTCGTCCGAGACATTTCCAACAAGAATTTAGTGTGAACGTCTGGATAGGTATTTACAATAATCACTTTTTTGGGCTCTACTTTTTACCACCTCGGATGAATGTTGCGGCTTTCTTGGAATTCTTAGAGAATGAACATGGGAATATTTGGGAACATATTCCCTTAAATTTACGAAGAACGGCTTGGTTCCAGCTTAATGGTTGTCCAGATCATTATAGCCGAATCGTTAGAAACTGGCTGGACAACCATTATCCAGTAAGATGGATCAGTCGTGCAGGCCCAGTTCCCTGGCCGTCAAGGTCTCCAGACCTAAATCGCTTAGATTTTTTTGTGTGGGGGCATTTAAAAGAAAGGGTGTATGCAACTCCTGTGACATCAAGAGATGAACTCATTAATAGGATTAGGAATGCGTGTAATGAAATAAGACAATTTTTAGTTAATATTCCACGTGTGAATTATGTATTCAAAAAATGGTTCACATTTCCAACAGTTTCTTTAAATTTATTTATTATTACGATAGCGTTTTTGTTTTGTTGTTATAGGTTAAGTTTATTTGTTTAATTTATTTACTTCGTTCGTTTCGTTCTTGTTAAAATCTTAAATAGAAATTCTTACCAATTTTTTCAAATAAATACGTATTTTTTTAATATTTATTTTGTTGTTTTACTTTTATTTTCCTTTATTTAATTCAACTGAAAAGTTAGGAAAAAATCAGTGGAGTACTACTTTTTATTAAGAGACCAAAAAAAAAAACGTGAGAATTGACATAATTTAATTATTTTTTGTTTATTGTTCTTTTCATGGCACACTATTTTTTGCGGGAGCATCAGACGTTCTTTACTTACCATTTGGAAGCTGTTCATGGATTACAACTATTTATCTCAAAAACTATGCATTTTTCGAAAAAAAAGCAGAAGACAAAAAAGTTCCTAAATCAAATGGGCAATCTCAATTTTTGGCTTCTAAGAGTTAGCGGTGTCGCATGAAAAAGTTCGGGGGGGATAAAGGGTGTACCACTTCAGAAAATGTACTACCCTGTAGATATTGATAAACGTTAAACTACTCTTAATATTGAGTTTAAGGAGTGTAATATGTGTACTAAATTTGGATTTTATTATTTTAAATAGTTTTGAAGATAAATTAAAAGAACTGAAAAAAAAATTAAAACTTTGAAACCCTGTATCTCCAAAACTAAGCGTTTGGCAACCTATGTTTATATGAACTTTTTGTCTTAATTTTGAAAGCTATATCGACTATTAAAGCCCTGTGTATGTGTGTGTGTGTGTGTGTGTGTGTGTGTGTGTGTGTGCGTGTGTGTGCGTGTGTGTGCGTGTGTGTGCGTGTGTGTGTGTGGGTGCGTGCGTGCGTGCGCGCGCGTCTGTGTGTGGGTATGAGTGCGTGCGTGCGTGCGTGTATGTGTGTGTTGCGTGTGTGTGTGTGTGTGAGCGTGCGTGCATGCGTGTGTGTGTCTGTGTGTCTGTCTGTGTGAGTGTGTGTGTGTGTGCGTGTGAGTGCTTCCGTGCGTGCATGCCTGCGCGTGTGTGCGTGCTTACCTGTGCGTGCGTGCGTGCTAGCGAGTGTGGTTGCGAGTATGCATGTTTTATATTTTGGATATATAAAAATACAAGCAGATAGATTTAAAAATTATATGTTAATTATAATGTATGCTATTTGTTAGTACGGTGCGTAATTTAGCCATGCAGTTGTGACTGCATAGAGTAAAGACAAATGTCATAGTTTCTCTTTTTACAAACACCGGTCTTTCACCAATCCTGGTGGTTTATTATTGTTTATTAATAAATACCAGCTCCCTTTAACTGTATTAAATTTCTATGCTTAAATCTAAAACTGACAGTTATCCACTAGCGGTTATTAGTTCAAAGCCAAAATTAATTAGGCAATTATAAACAGTTTTATGTCACAACACACACAAGACGCTGAATGTTCAGCCGCAAGTGTAAACTCAATAGTATGGCGGAATACTTGTGTAGTCTTCCTTTGTAACCTTGGAAGAAGTTGAGTAGAAGAGTATGAAGAAAACCCAGTCGCTTCGCTTTCAGCCAAGAGCGGCAACTTGGTTTTAATTAAAAATAAAATTAATTATCTACTTATGATAAATTGTGTGTTCTACGTTACCAAGGCTATTGTACATTACAAGTATTACCTTTAAAATTTAAACGGATTAATTAATATTGCTACTTTGACTTTTAAATCTCAACAGATATGGGGTAGTCCGTAAGTAATGGTCCAAAGTGAGATTCTCGAACTCAAAATATTACGATCTGACACAACTTACTTTAATAAAATATTGATAATAAAAAAGACACAGGTTGTCAAAGTTCCAAAAAATACTGATTTTTGAAATATCTCGCTAACGAGAAAAGGTATTTTTCTCATTCTTGGTATAATAAATATAGACATAGAGTACATTGCTTTTAGCTTATTAATACGTTATTATTATATACAGTGGCGTAGAATGCAAGGGGTAGAGCAACATTTTAATCCCTAATTTCTGCGCCAATGGAGTAAATTGGATTTTTTTATTAAAATATGAAACCTTGACGTTTTTCACATAAAAAAGTTATACTGTGTCTAATTCGACAACTTTAACGGTTTCTAAGATATTTGAATTTTTAGGAATTTATTACCAACTGCTTAGACAGGTTATTATTATTCTGTAGTATTTGGGAAACAACATCAAAACGTGAAAATCAGTTTTTCGGGAAGAATAGACGTAGCTGCACGAAATGATAGATCTAATCATTAACACAAAATTTTTATATAAACGTAAGTCCAATAGTGTTTTGTTTTAGACATACAGGGTGTCAAAGTTAATAATCTGTCTAAGCAGTTTGTAATAAATACCTAAACATGAAAATATCTTAGAAACTGTTAAAGTTATCAATTTAGACATTTATCTGAAAAACATCAAGGTTTCCTAGTTTAATAGAAAAATCCAATTTACCCAATTGGCGTAGAAATTATGGACTAAAAGGTTTCTCTACCCCTTGCGTTCTACGCCACTGTATATAATAAAAACGTATTGATAAGCTAAAGCCAATGTGTTTTACATCTCTATTTATTATACCAAGAATGAGAATTCGTTTTAGAGATATTTCAAAAATCAACATTTTTTTGGAACGACACCCTGTGTGTTTTTTATTATCAATATTTTATTAAAGCAAGTTGCGTCAGATCATTGATAAGACATCACGCTGGTTACTTAATTTGGTTACCCATTTATTCTAATTTTTTTTTGTTTCATAGACTTAGTTTTGAGATTGAATTCTTGTTCTTAGGCTGCCTTCTCTCTAAGGAGGTTCGTGATCATCAAGGCTATATGGATTTTAAATGTTTCCGCTCTGAATAGCTTCACTTTTATGCAATTGAAGCACCCCAAAGATTTTTCAGCCAAGGGATACGTCTTCTGCCTATAGATCTGTTTCCATTTACCTTTCCTTGTATAACTAACAGAAATATCTCGTACTTAGGACTTTTAATGATGTGTATGATAAATAGCGTAAAGTATCGTAAATAGCATTGTAAAAATATATTCCAGTATATTCAAATTCTATCTATTAGCTCTAACAATTCCACCGGTATTTCATCTGGCCCAACTGCTTTATTAGCTTTGCAGTTCTTAATAGCATACTCAATTTATTTAGTAGTAATTCTTTCACCAGATGATAATGGTTCTACTCTTTCATCCGAGATATATTCTTCCCACTGTCTTAGTGTTGATGAAATATCTGTGAATATGTTTCCTTGTTTATCCTTTATAAATCGTTGATGTATTTTCTTGTTGGTTTTGGTGAATGCCTTGGTCTTCTTATGCATGTTAGTAGTACAGAGGCACCTTCCGACATCTTGGATTTTCTGGGAAAACCCACCTTTCGCATTTTTATACGCCCACGTGGGAGACCATATTTTCCACCCTTATTTTTTATGGTTTCTTTTCGGAGGCCTTTTTCAACCCCTAATTTTTTACTCGCTCACGTGTAGGACGTATTTCTTCACCCCTATTTTTTTTACACACCCACGTGGGAGACATTATTTTCAACCCCTGCTGGAAATTTTATCCCTAATTGTTTTTTACACATCCACGTGTAGGACATGTTTTTTCACCCCTATTTTATGACAGCTCACGAGTAGGACGCGTATTTTCTACCCTATGGTTTCTTTTCGAGGGTCAACCGTAATTAGAGCCTTTTTTGCACATGCTCACGTGAGGGGCTGGGGTTGGTCTTGGTGTTGGGGCTGGACCTGGAGTTGATCTTGGGGGATTGGTCTTGGACCTGGGGGCTAGGTCTTGGACTTGGAGTTGGTTTTAGGGTTATTTTTGATGGTCATCTAATTAAGGTCCTTTGGTTGTATTAAGAGCAGTACCCCTGGAGGTTAGTCAAACGCACACGCATACAATGTTGGAAATTGCATAATTACCCTAATAAGATATTATTATTAAAATTATCGAGCCTATTGTTTTAAAATGGTCAAATGCTATTGGATGATCTTTTACCTATACGAGAAAACGTTGTATTTCTAATAAGGAGGTTTTTGTAAGACAGCGGTTGTGTTAAGGATTGATCTTGCGCGGGGGAATTTTAATGACAGTAAAATTTAATTATAGAACACTTATTTTTATTGTAAATGTCATAATTAAAAAATCCTCAGTGAGTTATAAAAAAATTACTGACATTCGGGTATGAAACAAAATTTTTTCATTAAGTTAATTAATTACATAACAGTTATTACAATATTGTCTTCTAAAACGAATATTAAAACATAGTTTACCTGCACTGAAATATGTTTAATATCCATCCGACCGTTAAAATGTTGTACGCCTTAATATTTTTTAAAGAAACTTGGTACGTATAGCTTAGATGTGTTTTATAACTGTAATTAAAAATCTGTAAATAGATAAATGGTTAACATCACACTTACTAGCTCTGCACCTAAAGAACATTTTTGAGGGACTGCTTCACGAGTGATAGTCACTGCTTTGTGTTGCTTGTCTAATCAAACTAAAAAAACAACTTTCTACATTGATGTAAAAACTAGCTATTGATTTCCCATAATTAATTTTTAGAGTGTAAATATACAAACAACCTTATTATCTTTGTCACACTTACTGCAACTCGTATTTACTTTTCTCTTAAAATAATTAATAACAAATCGGTTTGAACAGAATGCTACACATACGCACGCAAAATTGTTTATTGAAACGCTCTCATTAACAGCTATAAAAAACCACATTAAGAGTTTGGAATGTAATAATTACGTGTTTTAAATTCCACAACAATATGTTTACTTTTAGCCAATTAAAAGAAAGGAAAAAAACAGTAGGTATCCCGCAATTTTTAATTAAAAAGGTAAGGTACTAAAAAATCTCTTTATTTATCAGAATAGAATGGTTGGGTAACAGGCGTTAAACAATAATCTGATTATCTCGTCATTTACAATTAAACATGTACTAAAATAGTTTTTTACAAAATCAAACAGGTAAATTATGTAATCTAGAATATAGAAACATTAAGGTATAAAGTCCGCACACATCCGAATGGTAGTCTTGCAGTATTGTTTTATTGTATACGAAGCATCTGGAATTCTTCTCTAGGAAACGTAAATGATATCCTTGCGGTGCTTGTCCAAAGGAATCAAAATACTCTCCGTTACCATTCTCGTCAATGTAGATAGCGGTCCAATGATGATCTGGTTTGTTTGCAGGATCCGTGTTTACGATAATTGCACACGGTCTAGGTGCGTGTCTCGGTAGTTGATTAGAAGCACATACAAGCCGAAACACATTCTTCTTGTGGCTGGGGATCGATTTCAAGCATCTCAGCACTTGTACCGCATACATCTTTGGAATTGGTATGCGTCCAGTCTTGCAGTAGTAAGGCGTTTTCCAGTGCACACATAGGCTCAGTGATGTTATGGTTTAAACAGCTATATGCTTTTGCTTCCTTTTTCAACTGTTTAATTGACGGGAAACCAGTCTCCTCCAGGTTTACTATTGGTTTGTTAAGAAACCTTAAAAACCGCTGTTTTTCACGGTCCTTAACGTGAATTTTGTTAAATGGGTGCAACACTCTCATCAACTCCTCACAGAAATTGTTGTAATGTACATAACCCGGCCACCATTTCAACCCATGATAGTTATCCTCCATAAATCTTATTTGTCGTGACATGGATCCTGATATAAAGTAACCTCGAGGTGGTTTTATCCCCATCAACGATAAACGACCATGATCTGTAACTACGGCAATTTCTTTCGGTATGAATTCGTTGTTAACACCACTAAACCCTTGTACGTACAAGTATGCATCCATCTTCTATCGGTTGCTGCTGTACACTGAAGCTTGCAGGTTAGAGCTACCACTTTTAACAGCTAAAATCCACAACGTGATTCCGATGTTTATCGATCTCGATCACGTTATCGAATTCTGCATACACCAAACAGTTAACGATTACGGTGAGCGCTTCTTCAAACCCGACTTCCAGCCAAAGGGAGCCGTTTCTAACTGAATTCCAGTGCGTACTAGCGTTTGCAGACAAGTCAGGTGTCAGGTCAAAGGCCATTAAACAGTAGCCGTTGGGGTAATCACTTCTCGATATATCGTTACCTTCATTCAAAAAATGAATACCCGTACCAGAGAATAAGATGTGGTACGCTCTTACATATAAACCATTAGCTGAAAAGTCTGGTTGTAAGGCCTTCGATGGAATTTATTGTCCGTCAATATATAACGACATGTAGTTAATATTGCAGTGATGAAAATTGAACGGATTTGAGGGGTAGTCACCGTTGAAGGCTTTATTTGCTACAAATCCTACAATGCATCGTTTAGGTAACTGACCCAGGAAAACATTATCCAATGATTTTCGATGTGTGCCTGCAGGTATAGTTAACACTTTTAAGTCAGTCCTTGTAACGGGGTATTTTGCGGCTGTTGTTTCTAAAGCTTTAGCGTGCGCAATTAGAATAGTTGGATTGATTCGCATATGTCTCACCAGTAAACTAGCGTCTATAATTCGCGTCTTGTAATTTGAAGCGAGTGCTGCCATTAGGCTAAAGGTATCTCTTGATCGTACAAATTTAGTCTTTAACTCAACACTACTTATGAGAAACTTTTCTTGATTAAACAAATCCGAGTGCACGTGACCAATCATCTCTATCTGTTTCCCGGTAGCCGCAAGTGCTTAACCTTTTTAAAAAGCGTTATTTGCGTTTCCCAGTGTATTCATCTGTCCAGCTGTATCATTGTGCCATAAGGTACATCCTAGATGTGAACTCTTGGCCTCCTTTCCATAATTTAGCAGCGTTTCGATATATGAACGGTAGGCGTAGGTGTTTGGTTGTGACACCATCTTCTGATTTAAGCAAACCTCCACCTGTGAGAAAAGCGAATGCATCCAATTGTTTACCGGTGCTACAACATCAGCGTCCTGTAAGTGCTTTAGAACTTTAGCTGTGATGTACAACATGGTCTGACTTAAATCTATATAATCGTTTCCATTTCCGGGGATCACAAATTCTATTGGGGCGTCATCACTCATAGCTGATAAGGGCTTGTAAAATATCCATTCACCACTCTCGATACTTGTCTGTGTCGACGGTAAAGCGAACAAATCCAATTCGGACTTGACGCATTCACACGATTGGGCATGTAGAAAAGCCATTATCTTGAAAATATATCGTCGTAAGCAGGCTTCTTCTTAGCAATAGCTCTCAGTGGAGACTGATTATTATCGGACAGACGTACTCTTTTATAACCCGAACCCTCCATCATTTTCTCGTCGGCTTTACGCTTAAGGTTTCTACCTGCCTCATGAAATCTTTCTTGAAACGAATCCTTAATAGGTCGATCCTCTATGACGTCACCAAGAATATTAGCACCCGTTCTAAGAGCTTCTTTTCCAATAGCCTTTGCGTCAGACTTAAATAATGGTATTATACTTCTAAATATACCACCTAACCAGCTCCATATTCCATGACCACGTTGATATGGCGCACCTCTGTAGATAGAGCCGATACCGTTACCGGCCCGATTCATGTAATATTGCTGATAAGGGCAAACCATTATTGTACATTCTTAAAGTGTAGCTTCAGGCACGACGTTCCAAACTCAAATGGCATTGCTGCACCCGTATCTGTTTTTATATTAATCTCGATGCTTTCAAATTCCCGTGTCATTACCGGTATGTAGTGTGCAGGTGAAAAAACCACATCTTTATGACCCCCGGAAGCATAGTTTTCTGAAGTAATATTTATTATACTAACGGGGTGAGGGGGTATTGGTTCCATAGCTATGTTCTGATATGGTCGATAACCCAATTGTAAGGCTAGACGTTGTGAGAATCTGAATAGCGAGAGCTGAGTTTTTAATTTCGTAGTGACGCGCTTAGTTAGATTATGATATTCGATTGTTAGCAATTTACTTATTAGTACATGGTTATTTAGCTCGCTGATAATTTCTTCTATGCTGGCGTAATTTCCCGAAGCGAACCGTATCACGTACCAGCCATCTTCAATATAAATGATCTTCTCGTTGTCGAGTTGAAAATATTCTGCGGCCTTTTTTAATATCGTTTCTAACACGTTCTCGCCAGGTGGCTCTGTTCTATAATAAATTAAATTATCTGTTGCACTTACAGCGGCAAAAGAACATGGGTATTGAATTTCCGATATGCCTACAACCCACGAGCCCGTTAATATTATTCGTTTTGGCAGTTGCGTAATAAAACTTGACGTCATATTACCTGGAAAATACGTCACAGAGCTATTGCTCAATAAGGTAAGATAAAACTCCAATTTTATATATCTCTTAATCGCGAAGCTAATACCCAGCTATTAAATTTGTCACTGTATCCACGCCACTTGACTAGTTATTGTTTATGTCGCCCACGGCTCTTTTCTGCTAGAAGCTTATCGACTTTGAATAGAGTATCTTTATCAACCGTAACAACTTGCAATTCTTCTTCGTAAAAGGTACCCTCAACAGGATCGTTATTAAGATCGATTATTCGATAAACTGGTGGTCTTCTTTTTATCACCCCACTAATTGTAAAAACTTCCTCGCTCCAATTCGTTTCATATCCCTTCTCAAAGGTGTACTTAGTTCTGGCGATTCCGACATGCTCACCGACTTCATATTTAGGATGGTGTACTGGACCTAAACCTTTCGCGTACAGGTTATTCCACACTTCCAAAATGTTTTTATCGTTTACAGCCAGGGCCATCTTTATACTTGAATGAGGGCTATTGTTGTAAGCAGTCACAAGTCTTTCGAGTACATCAATATACCTGTAGGAATTTTTGTAAGTGAAATAACGCCGCATCTTTGTTTTCAATGTTTTGTTAAATCTCTCAACTACAGATGCTTTTAAATCAGGGTTATTTGTTACATAGAAATTGATATTTTGTTTCTTGAAAAAGTTTTGTTCGCTGCTCGCCACAAACTCTTTGCCTTTATCCGTTTGTAGATTTGCCGGAGTATTGTCGCAATCCTTAAAAATACCCGCGAATGCTTCAATTACAGATGAGGCTGTCTTCGTTTTAAGTGCTCTCGCCCATGCCCTCTTGCTAAATACATCAATATTACCGTTACTATGTAGTTGTATCCACTATTGTGTTTACTTAAAGTTGGCATATCACAAAGATCTGCTAGCCAACTCGTAAAGGTTACTCACAATATATTTACTTCGTGTAAACTTTTTTCTGACTGGTTTATGTACCGTATAAGCTTCCTGTGCCTGTAGCCAGTTTCTCACTTCACCATATCTACCCTTTACAGCATTAGTTAAAGGTGTTATACCAGCGAACCCTGCTGGGTGAGAGGGATCATGGTATACAGCATCCATGTTATGGCCGCCACGAATCCCAACCTAGTGAAAGTCCTCTTCTTCTTCTTTGAGAGATTCTTCTCGGTGTTTCCCCGCGTTTCACTATCAGCATCGTAATTCTCATCTATAGTTGTGAGGGTGGGCTGACGTAACTGATTGGAAAAGTGTAGATACCTTTGAAGAACTTGGTTGTACTGCTGCCATTTGTCATGGTCGGTCATTTTAGTTTTTAAAACATTATCCATATCGTTACCCAGCTGCGTTAAAATGTTGTTTTGTGTAACATCTGGTGCTTGTAAGCGCTGTATAAAGTCCATCGGTAGAATAATCATCTTCTTCAGAGTGTGGTCCATGGTTATTGAAACAGATTACCCAGAATTCCGCCGAGTAATGGTCCTAACAGGAGTGGTACCTTTCTGTACAAGAAACTGTTTCTTCTTTTTTATAGATTCGCCTCTCTGTGCCAAGCGTCTTAAAGTGTGCTTATGTTGAGAGAGTCGCTGCTTCTGATCAGCTGACAGAGGTACACGACCTTTTAAAATGTTATGTGCACACTCGCAAAGACACTCTACCTGCTTACTATCCAAACATTTCAATAAAGCGTCACGTTGACTTTTACTTAATCTGGCTAATGCATGTAGGATACCAGTGTTCTCGCTTAAAACGTCACCCATCATATATGATTGTGAGACTTAAACCTTGAGGTCCGAATATGTTTGTTCTATAACGTAGCACATCCGGTGTATTCTGTTTTAAATCGAACAATAAATATCCGTGCGGACTTGAAGTAGCATCTTGGTACGCGGCTTCTAAAAATTTTGGGTTGTCCGGCGAAATCTGTCTTGCTAAATGCTGTATCTGAGCTCTATCACGTGGGTTCTTAAACAAAATTATGTAATGTGCGTTGAGAGAAATATCCCGCTGTCCACGTCCTTGATGAAATATGTTCTGCGTTAAGAAAAACACACTTAGATTTCGATGATGACAGCTCTTTGTTAAAATATCAACCACAGAGCCGTTAGTTTCGCGCATTAGATCGTCAATTATTATTAGGACAGGTTTTTCCCCGTCAAACTGTTCCATATCAGGTAAACCCTTTTGAAACTCCACAGATAGATCTTTGAATAAAGGCTGCCACTCACTGTAAAACCAGATAATTTTTTCAAAACCTGTATCGCAGGCGGTCTCGATATTTTTTAGAAAATCCACGATAAAATACGATTTCCCACAACCCGACGGACCCGCAACTATCGCCGAAAAGGGGTGTTTAAACTGACCTTCCATCTTGAATCGCTAAGCGATACTAACAGATACTCTACCAGCAACTTCGTTTAAATAGACTAAATAAAAATCTTTTTCAATCAGAGCAAGTGCAATTGCCTAACCTCCAGGGGCTAAACTACCAGAAGGACCTTAATTAGATGACCTTCAAAAATAACCCTAAGACCTAGCCCCAAGTCCAATACCAGCTCCAGCCCCGACCCCAAGACCAGCTCCAGGTCCAGCCTCAGCACCAAGACCAACCCCTCACGTGAGCAAGTACTGAAAGGCTCTAATTAGGGTTGACCATTGAAAAGAAACCATAGGGTAGAAAATACGCGTCCTATACGTGAGCTGTCATAAAATGGGGGTGAAAAAACACGTCCTACACGTGGGTGTGTAAAAATAAAAAGGCCTTAATTAGGGTTGAAAATACGGTCTCACACGTGGGTGTGTAAAAAATTAGGGGTGAAAAAACGCGTCCCCCACGTGGGCGAGTAAAAATAATTAGGGGTTGAAAAAGGCCTCCGAAAAGAAACCATAAGGGTGGAAAATATGGTCTCCCACGTGGGCCTGACCGGAAGTGAAAGGTGGGTTTTCCCCAGAAAATCCAAGATGGCAGAAGGTGCCTCTGTACTACTCATGTTGAACGTGTCATACTTCTGATCTAGCTTTTCTATTTCCTTGCACCGTTGATGTGTTTTTATTTTGCGTCATTTATCTCGTTTCTAATACTTTTGTTGATAGCTCTGTATTTAACCTCATCTTTCCCTTTTTGGTTTCTTCTCTCTTCTATGATATTAATGATGTCCTGAGTCGTTCATTATTTTTTGGTACTTCGTCTTTGATATTTTAGTTGTTTTCTCCCTGGAGTCAGTATTGCTTGTTTTATGTTCTTTCATTTCTCATTGACAACTATATGTTGTTTAGTAATCTCTATCACGTCTTCTAGATTCTTTTAATACTCTTCTTAATTTCATTTTAAATGTTATCAATTTTCAACATTCTCTAAATTTAGCTTTAAAATCCCCTAAGACAATCGTAGTGTGTCTCTACTTTTCGTAGCTTTTAGCATGTCTTCTAATTGGTGGTAGAGTGTATCAATTTCTACGTAAATGCTTGTCAACTGTCGGAGCATAAATTAAAATGGATTAATAAATATTAGCATTTCTTAAACTCATTTTGTTTTGCAAATATAAGATTATATTTGAATTTTCATATTTCATAAATTTAGTTTGACATTTCAATTACTTTTTAGAGCCATTTACTGATGACGATAACTATAATTGTTACCGAAGCGTTTAATTTTCTATAAAAGATAACTAAAAAATACAGGATTTACCCAAAAGGTAAATATTTCAATTATATGTGATAATCGTTTATTATTTTAAGTTATGTTGGCAATATTGAACAGTAAATGTTCAAGTATATAGACAGTGGTGCCAATTTAAGACGTTTTAAATAATTGAAATCATTCAAATGTTTCAACCTTCTCCCGAAAAAGCCATAATTTTATGTTAATGTCAAAATTCACTGACGATGAAATAAGGTATAGGCATGATTGCCACGCAATATGAAATGTTTGTATAGTTTGCAAGATAGAAAAGTTGCATGATAGATGTTCAAAACTTACGTTGTAACATAAGATTTTGTGCTATAAATAACTCCGAATGAATAATTAAGCGTGGCTGAGATTTTCTTTCAAGCTTTGAAAATTTTTAAAAAGAGGTAATTTAAGCTTTGACACGACTTGTTTTCATTGACTTACTCTATCAACTCGTTTTAAGTACATCATGAAAAACTATTATTATATTCGGTTTTTATACTGCTTGTTTTAAATAATACTTTAAGACATCTTTTTTGAATTTGGTTTATGAAACATTTATGAGTTCTTTAATGACTAGAGCTATAAAGTTTATGGTATTATTAAATTGCAAACTAAATAAACATTCCAAAACATCTGGTGTTATCCTTTTCGTGATAAATATCAATTCAGATGTTAACAATTTTATTTGTAGTTCTTCAGTAACTGTAATATTATTTATTATCTTTAATAATGACAAAATATACTCTAATTCACACTTTAAATGCAGCAAACAGAAATAATTATACAATTAATTAATCGAAATTTATAAGTTGAATGTGGCTAATACATTTATTACAAATTATAAAATTTCCATTGTTAGTTTTAAAAACACACCAAACTCAAACGAACGGAGTGGAACTTTAAAACAGTTTAATGGAACAAATCGATATCAAGGATAACGGCGGAAGGACGAAGGAACAACCGAATAAGGGGAGGCTTTATACGTATAAAGCTCAGCTTTACTTGTTGCTGCAGATTGCACTATGAAATTTGAAACTACATCTAGGTCACGTATTTCATGTCAGAAACTTCATCTACGTTTTTTATTACACATAGGTATCAATTGTACATACAGTTATGAATAAGTTTTGTACAAGTGTAACATCACTATTGTTGTTTTAATTAACTATCATTATATTTTGATCCAAAACTGTTTTAGTGGGCTTTTTTTGCTTTTGAAGTGTTTTCTCAAATATAAGCATCTCTTGAAAATGGAAAACGTTGTATTTGTATTTTAAAAAAGGGTATAAGCGAAATAATCGGTCATTTGATTAATCATTAGAGATTTCTAAATAGTTAATTATGGTCAGTGCCGCAGCTAGGGTATTTGGCGCCTGGTGGAAAAGATGAAAAGTCTGCCTTTGACGAAATTTTTTTAGAAAAAAAAAATGATGGATGAAAAGGTTTAGATATGAGAATCTTCAAAATAAGACGTTTTAAATTCGAAATAATGAAAAATAATGGAATGAGGTCTTAGAAAAATTTGAAAATCTCAAGCCAATTTAAAATCTTTGATATTTAAAATTTATTTTTATTACAAACAAAAAAGGTGCTTTACGGAAAATTATATTAATAAACTTAAAAACACATAAAAATAAACAAAAGATTATAATTTTTAATTTAAAAGTTTTTCATTTTTAAATTTTAGCTTTTCTTGTTTTCCGTCTAACAAATTCCAAAATTATATTGTTGTCGTTTAGTTCCAACTGCTATATTATTTTCGATTGAAATTATGCTTAAATTAGATCTTTCCTATACAACTGACGACCTTAAGTAATTTTTTATTAACTTCAACTTGCTAAAACCTCGTTCACAAGAAGCTACAGAAACTGGCATAGTTAAAAAATACGCAAAGCTACTGCGATATTTTGAAGGTCGAAATTGCGAATAAGACCAAACATTTGAGAAGGAGTAACAGTATTCAAATCGTTGTTTTCAAATAACGTTGTAGCTTGCGACTTAAAACTTTCAATTTCGGAGCAAAACTCTGCAGCGTCTACGTTTTCAAAATACTTTATAATGAAAAGTCTGAAGCACTTTTAACCAATAGATTAGTCGACATATTGAACAAAGTTTTGCCAGTCAAAAAATTAAAGTCTGAACAAATGCTGTCCAATGCTTCAAATTGTGTTCGGAATAGTGTTAAAATCAAGTCATAAACTGCATTGCATTCATTGATAAGCAATTGATTGTTGAAAATGTATAACCTTCATCAGCCCCTTCTTCGGGATCTAATGGTTTTACTTTTCTTCTACGAGTGACACTTGCGACGGGAAAAACCAGATTCAATACCTGCAAATTCGCAAATGTTTTTGGCCTTAGGAAATGCTGTTTCACACCTATCGTTCTTAGATTTCCAATAGATAATAACAAACGTTTTATCATTTTTGAAGCAAGATCAAGAGATAGAATTTTATTTTGAAGAGCAACGTTAGTAGAACTGAGGCACTTGTCGCCGCCATTTTGGATTTTTGTGACGTCACCCTTGGGGCACTTTAACTTTAACTTTTTTTTATGCTCACGTGGGGATCGTATCTTTTTTCACCTGAGAATAAAAAGACTTAATCTGTTATTAATTAGGATCCGTTTTTATCAAAGGAGATTGCAAAATTATTATTACATTTCTTTTAATCCCATCTACAGATTGTGACCTAATTTATTTATGCATTGGGGGAGTTGCATTCTAATAAGGGGCCGTAGTCTTGTAAGACGGAGATCTGTTCGCGGGCTTCTTGATATGTGTTTATTATTATTAAACAGTTATACAACTTCATTTATACTAATTGAACAGTAGCAATCAGTCGTCGACATCTCGTTAATTAATGTGTTCACAAATATTTTAAAAATTTGCTGCTGCAAACAACAGTAAGGTCTAAATTAAATATTAGATGAAATAATAATAATCACTTCTACCCAGATGCAATAGCGCTTTTTTTTATACAGGCAGATTCTCTCTCTAAGCGGTCAGCACCTATACATTCGAAAAAAATGATGCCTGACTTATTTGTACACGCACACACAAATTACTTTAAAATAAATAAATGAGCGGCAATTAAGTGAGCAGGTAAGAATATACTTGTGATTGCAGATTTTTCTTTAACCGACAATTTTTCTGCAATAGAAGTTGATCATGCACGCCTCCCTCTTGTTACGGAACTCTTAATTAAAACAATTAAACTACTAAAAACGCACACACACACACTGATAGATACCTTCATAAATTATCCAACCACCATCCACGTCAAAAAATGGGTGTAATTAACTCTTCAGGAGATCGAGCAAAACGAAATTGTGACCCTGAATTTTTGAAGGGTGAGTATAAGTATTTAACAAAATCCTTACAAGATAATGGATATTCACTTACAGATATTAATAATGTTACTACACCTACTACAGAAACTGGCATAGTTAAAAATACGCAAAGCTACTGCGATATTTTGAAGGTCGAAATTCGAATAAGACCAAACATTTGAGAAGGAGTAACAGTATTCAAATCGTTGTTTTCAAATAACGTTGTAGCTTGCGACTTAAAACTTTCAATTTCAGCAAAACTCTGCAGCGTCTACGTTTTCAAAATACTTTATAATGAAAAGTCTGAAGCACTTTTAACCAATAGATTAGTCGACATATTGAACAAAGTTTTGCCAGTCAAAAAATTAAAGTCTGAACAAATGCTGTCCAATGCTTCAAATTGTGTTCGGAATAGTGTTAAAATCAAGTCATAAACTGCATTGCATTCATTGATAAGCAATTGATTGTTGAAAATGTATAACCTTCATCAGCCCCTTCTTCGGGATCTAATGGTTTTACTTTTCTTCTACAGTGACACTTGCGACAGGAAAACCAGATTCAATACCTGCAAATTCGCAAATGTTTTGGCCTTAGGAAATGCTGTTTCACACCTATCGTTCTTAGATTTCCAATAGATAATAACAAACGTTTTATCATTTTTGAAGCAAGATCAAGAGATAGAATTTTATTTTGAAGAGCAACGTTAGTAGAACTGAGGCACTTGTCGCCGCCATTTTGGATTTTTGTGACGTCACCCTTGGGGCACTTTAACTTTAACTTTTTTTTATGCTCACGTGGGGATCGTATCTTTTTTCACCTGAGAATAAAAAGACTTAATCTGTTATTAATTAGGATCCGTTTTTATCAAAGGAGATTGCAAAATTATTATTACATTTCTTTTAATCCCATCTACAGATTGTGACCTAATTTATTTATGCATTGGGGGAGTTGCATTCTAATAAGGGGCCGTAGTCTTGTAAGACGGAGATCTGTTCGCGGGCTTCTTGATATGTGTTTATTATTATTAAACAGTTATACAACTTCATTTATACTAATTGAACAGTAGCAATCAGTCGTCGACATCTCGTTAATTAATGTGTTCACAAATATTTTAAAAATTTGCTGCTGCAAACAACAGTAAGGTCTAAATTAAATATTAGATGAAATAATAATAATCACTTCTACCCAGATGCAATAGCGCTTTTTTTTATACAGGCAGATTCTCTCTAAGCGGTCAGCACCTATACATTCGAAAAAATGATGCCTGACTTATTTGTACACACACACAAATTACTTTAAAATAAATAAATGAGCGGCAATTAAGTGAGCAGGTAAGAATATACTTGTGATTGCAGATTTTTCTTTAACCGACAATTTTTCTGCAATAGAAGTTGATCATGCACGCCTCCCTCTTGTTACGGAACTCTTAATTAAAACAATTAAACTACTAAAAACGCACACACACACACTGATAGATACCTTCATAAATTATCCAACCACCATCCACGTCAAAAAATGGGTGTAATTAACTCTTCAGGAGATCGAGCAAAACGAAATTGTGACCCTGAATTTTTGAAGGGTGAGTATAAGTATTTAACAAAATCCTTACAAGATAATGGATATTCACTTACAGATATTAATAATGTTACTACACCTTCTAGACGTAACCTTAAAGAAAAAGCAGTTCTAAATGTTGGTACTGCTTTTATTCTGTTTATAGCTAATGTTACAGATAGAATTGAAAAAATCCTAATTAAATATGGCATTAGAACTATTTCTAAACCTACAAGAAGAATTAAAGAACATTTAAGATCACCTAAAGGTGTGTCATACACTTTATCATCTTCCGGGGTGTATAAGTTATCTTGTTCATGTGGAAAAGTATACATCGGAACCACAAAACGTAGCTTTGATACAAGACGTAAAGAACATATGAGATTTTGTAGATTTGTTATGTCTAGTTGTTTTGCTGTGTTTTTCCTAGACCCTAAAACAAATGCTTTACCAATTATATGTTAAATTATCACAGCACCATAATTTAACATATGTAGTTGAAATTAAGATTAAAATAAAAAATTACAAAAAACGTTCTGCATTACGCTTTTCATTGTTAATAACACTTGCATTTATTGATAAAGATATCTCTTTGTTGGATTCAACTGGATTATTTTATTTGATGTCATGTTTATATTTGTGAATGCTTCTATCATTTTGAAATTGAAGTTTTTCACAAGTTTACATTTACATCATAACTTGATTAAATTTTTGTTAAATGTGTTTTTTGGCTGACATTTTTCATTGTTAGCTTTCGCCGTAGAGAGTGTTCTGATTTGTCATCTTTAAGGCAGTTTGACAATATTTAAATTTTAATGACCTAGTTATTCTTTACTAAAATTCAATTTTGTAGTCGGATTTATACTTTTCTCAAACTGTTATATTAATAGCATGCTGATGTTTTTGTTTTAATTTTTCAACTTTGAAAAAATTGTTTACAACATATTTAACAATTTTAACAGATATTACTACTGACGAAGATAACTGTAAGTGTTATCGAAACGTTTAGATTGTATAATTTAAAATACACCATTAAAAAACCCCAAAAAAGATAAGTACTTTATTAGTAAAAGTTAAGTTACACATATTACCACTTCGTTTTACGCCACAAGGCGCCTTTGTATTCGCTCGACTGATGTTATCAGTCTGATAATAGGAATTATTCAATTACCGGCTGTATCGTCTATTTGTTAATTTGGCGCATTGCGCATCGTTTGCGCCTGGTGCAAGGGCACCTTTCGCACCACCCTAGCTGCGGCACTGATTATGGTCACGAGTTGTAACATTACTTTGAAATATCATTAGAGATGCAAACATGGCTATGGTTTCAAGGAATGAAGAAGATAATGAAAATTAACAGGCATCAATGATAACAGACTATTTATTACACCGGGTGTCCCGTGACTCGATGGTCATAGCTTAAGATCGTATTCCCTGCACAGTTTTAAGTCGAAAGTGCCTTATACACTTTTGTTCAAAACTCGTTAAGGAGTTATGGGCAATATTAAATTTAACAGTAAACCAAATCTGGTAGACCATTTAATTGTTTTGTCATATTGTTATTTTACCATTGTTTATTCTTTGACGTTGCAATTTTAAGATTAATTTAATGTCTACGTTTTCAAATCAAGAATATGCCGATATTCACCTTATTTACGGATACTGTGATGGAATAGATCAGCGGAGGTTTCCTGATCGAAGAATAACCTAATAAGCAAGTATTCATATATGTGAATCGACATTTGACAGAAAAAGGTCATTTTCCTAAAGCTACTGCAGAACGTCCCGTATAGCAAGTACTTGCCAAAGAAGAAGTTATTCTTAACATGATCGAAAATAGTCCATCTACTGGTATACGACGAATATCTAATCATGATCATGTTAGTCAGTGAAAGTGTGGAGAACATTACACAATTTTGGTTTATACCTATATCTTAGGTGACCATATTTATTTTCAGAAAAATAAGTACAGAAATAAAAATGTAACAAAACGTTGTATTAGGAATAGATAATTAACGGACAAATTTCGAAAGCATTACTAAATGTAGAGTGACATAGCCAAGTATCAAAATGAGAATATTAAACATAAAATAATTTTAATGACATTCATGCATATTGACATAATATATTACCTATATTCCTATATTAGAATTAAATACAATACTACATTTTAAAATACTCTGGTCAGAAATGTGTAGATGTTCATTAATTATTTTGACGTGCCTGCAACGCCATCAGTGGGGTCACCTTTGTGCCAATCGTATTTTTGAGAGCTTAGGATAGATTCCAAAATTTGCTTTCTGGTCTTCAAAAACTGGAACATTTCACTGCAAGTCTCATCGAAGTTTGTGTACACTTGCATCACAGCTTCTAGTGTCGATATTTTCATTTGCGATTTTTCTGCACTCCAGTAGTTATTAATATTAGAGAATAGTCGCTCAATTGACGCACTTGTTCCAGGAAGACAAAAATAAACTGACATAAAATCTCACAATTTTGAAATCTTCACTTGATCCAGACCCTTGATTCCATTTAATACTTCAACCCATCGATCTTCGGTAGCTATATTTTTCGAGTTCCACTCGGCAATTTTATCTTCTGACAGTTTAGCTTGTAATAGACTAACTTCATCGAAGAGTTCGTCCTCATTCAGTGTCGAACCCAAGTAGTCTTTAAAAGCAGCACATGAACACAAAATTTGATTCCATGAAACTTGGTTTTCAAATTTATCCATTCAAAGAGCCTTAATTCATTTAAATTTGTACTCCAATTCTTCAAGTAACTCACACAATTTGAATAAAATAATCTAACCTGTGAGATGAAGTCATCTCGATAGTTTAAACTACCTTCCCAATTGAAAGTTGTAAAGGGATTCTCTTACTTTAAGCGGCAAAAATAATTCATTCAAACGATTTTCAAGCTTATTTTGAAGATCGAAATACTCTAGAGCGGCCTCTGTTGCGCATATTTTGTCACCTTCACCTTTAATATGACTTTGTGAAACATAGAAGCAATGTTGTGTACCAACCACATCCAAATTTCGCTGGTGCGACACTCAAAAATTGCTTCAAAATCATTGGACAATTTTCAATAGACAAAAGTATGCTTTCAACGGTTCGTACATTTGTAGAATTCGTTCAATTGCGGGCATCAGACTTAAAAATCTTGTTTTAGAAAATGATAACATCTTTTTTATTCAACATTAACAAAGTCGCAGAATTGTTTAAGTTGATTTACTCTCACTGTATAAATATAGAAATGCTTAAATAACTTAACAACAATAACCTCAGCGTCAATTGGTAAGACGTCCGTAACATTTTGTACGCAATTGTTCAAAATGTGAACACAACCAATGCCAACCAGAGGTTTGCCACGAGAAGCATTCAATTTTGCAAATAGGTTGTTCACTCCTTTCTTTTCATTCCAAAATTTGTATTGGTATTATCAGCAGCTAATCCAATACACTTGTCCACTAAATTGTGGGTTTTCAAAGTATTAAACACATAACTATTTAACTGTTCTGATGTTTCACCAGGTAAGTCTTGCAACTGAAGTAATTTTACTTGAATACCTTTTACAATTAAAGTATCTCACCAACAAAGGTACTATTTTAATTTCTTTGTGGTTGGACGAATCAATCATGATGCTAACAAAATGTGCTTTGTGTAGATCAAGTTCCAATCGCAACTGGGATTCTTTAGCAAAAACAAATGCTTTACCAATTATATGTTAAATTATCAGCACCATAATTTAACATATGTAGTTGAATTAAGATTAAAATAAAAATTACAAAAACGTTCTGCATTACGCTTTTCATTGTTAATAACACTTGCATTTATTGATAAAGATATCTCTTTGTTGGATTCAACTGGATTATTTTATTTGATGTCATGTTTATATTTGTGAATGCTTCTATCATTTTGAAATTGAAGTTTTTCACAAGTTTACATTTACATCATAACTTGATTAAATTTTTGTTAAATGTGTTTTTTGGCTGACATTTTTCATTGTTAGCTTTCGCCGTAGAGAGTGTTCTGATTTGTCATCTTTAAGGCAGTTTGACAATATTTAAATTTTAATGACCTAGTTATTCTTTACTAAAATTCAATTTTGTAGTCGATTTATACTTTTCTCAAACTGTTATATTAATAGCATGCTGATGTTTTTGTTTTAATTTTTCAACTTTGAAAAAATTGTTTACAACATATTTAACAATTTTAACAGATATTACTACTGACGAAGATAACTGTAAGTGTTATCGAAACGTTTAGATTGTATAATTTAAAATACACCATTAAAAAACCCCAAAAAAGATAAGTACTTTATTAGTAAAAGTTAAGTTACACATATTACCACTTCGTTTTACGCCACAAGGCGCCTTTGTATTCGCTCGACTGATGTTATCAGTCTGATAATAGGAATTATTCAATTACCGGCTGTATCGTCTATTTGTTAATTTGGCGCATTGCGCATCGTTTGCGCCTGGTGCAAGGCACCTTTCGCACCACCCTAGCTGCGGCACTGATTATGGTCACGAGTTGTAACATTACTTTGAAATATCATTAGAGATGCAAACATGGCTATGGTTTCAAGGAATGAAGAAGATAATGAAAATTAACAGGCATCAATGATAACAGACTATTTATTACACCGGGTGTCCCGTGACTCGATGGTCATAGCTTAAGATCGTATTCCCTGCACAGTTTTAAGTCGAAAGTGCCTTATACACTTTTGTTCAAAACTCGTTAAGGAGTTATGGGCAATATTAAATTTAACAGTAAACCAAATCTGGTAGACCATTTAATTGTTTTGTCATATTGTTATTTTACCATTGTTTATTCTTTGACGTTGCAATTTTAAGATTAATTTAATGTCTACGTTTTCAAATCAAGAATATGCCGATATTCACTTTATTTACGGATACTGTGATGGAAAGCAAGGAGCGTCAATGAGGGTAGACCAGCGGAGGTTTCCTGATCGAAGAATAACCTAATAAGCAAGTGTTCATATATGTGAATCGACATTTGACAGAAAAAGGTCATTTTCCTAAAGCTACTGCAGAACGTCCCGTATAGCAAGTACTTGCCAAAAGAAGAAGTTATTCTTAACATGATCGAAAATAGTCCATCTACTGGTATACGATGAATATCTAATCATGATCATGTTAGTCGAGTGAAAGTGTGGAGGACATTACACAATTTTGGTTTATACCTATATCGGCTATATCACATACAATCTGTTCAACATTCACAACCAGCAAACTAAGCAACACTTGTTGACCTTTGCCGTTGGTTGATTGCACCAACAGCTTTACGAACAAATTATATTTACGGATGAAGCCACGTTTACTAGATATGAAATTACGAATACCAGAAATTCACATTCATGAACGCTTGGGAACTCATTTGAAACCAGAAAATGCATTTTCAACATCGCTTTTCGGTGAATATTTGGTAAGCGTTGTTAATAACCTTCTTATTGCGCCATTCGTATTTCAAGAACGTTTAACATCCGAGTATTATTTAAATGTTTTACAAAATGGGTTACCAGGATCATTGGAGGATGTTCCACTTCAGAATAGAGTTGACATGTGGTTTTAGCATAATGGCACACCATCTTATTTTGGTGTAAATGTGAGAGAATGTCTGAAAAGTAACTTTGCTAACAAGAAGATTGGAAGAGGAGATCCAGTTCTGTGGCCTCCGAGGTCACCAGGCATAACGCTCCTCGACTATTATCTTTGAGGACACGTGAAAAGCCTAGTGTATTCAAATAAACCACAAACCAGAGGTGAGCTAATTGAAAGTATTATGGCAACATACATTCCATTACTACGCCATCTAGCAGTAATAAATAGAGCCGAAAATTCTGATAAAATTTTCCAAAAAATCAATTAATTAAAAGAGGCCTGCTTGAACCACGTTTAATATTAACTAAACAACACAAATTAATTACCAATGTATTAAATAAAGGCCTACTATGCAATCAATATTCGACGAGCTTGTCTCGGAAGTAAAGTTTTTTTTTGTATCATTTTGTGACGTTTTTATTTAGTATTTTTTTCAAAATTGAGAATTTTTCATACCAGTTGTTAGGCAACACATCTTACCAAGTTAAGATTTCTATTTTCAACAACTAGACGTGGCACCACCAGTTACTCTAAGGGTTGCACCACATTTAAAAGTTTTGATAAATGGGAGGATTTTAATTAGTGAAAAAGTGCGTTTTAGTAAACTACGCGTTTGGTATTTTTTTTTCTGTAATTGTGACAAAATTTATTGTAAGTTTACAATTCAGCATTGTGCTGGCTTTACTTCTCAAACATGTACTTAAAATTATACTAAATTTAACAGTTTAGTCTTTCGTTTTACGGATATATTTCCTTAAAAGCTACATGCTCCCTCGTCTCTACACAAGGTAAGTTTTCCTCAACATTTATTACGCCCTTCAGGTTACTATTTAAATTTCCACAATTATTATTTGTCTCGTAACTAAGACTTGGGTTTCCTTAGGTATTTCTTTCTTTCGTATCTCCGATTCTTCTGTGGTTTATGGTTAAATCGATTCTTCGTCTGTGTGTGAATACTTCTCGTACTGGGATTTGTGAATACGGTAGTAAGTTCGTTTCCTCAACAATGAGCGCTTCACGGTAGATTACGACAGCTTTGTATCGATGATAATTCAAGGGGTTGGCTCCGCGATCGACTCGACTTCTCTCTAAAACACTGAGGTTAAATCAAGTATGACGGTTGGGTATTCTTGAGACAACCAACTTACTGGCGAGTCTTATTTTACTTATTTCGTGAGGGAGCCCTGGAGAAATAAACAATCATGTACGACCATCATAATACTTTGGGTGTTGCTTGCTTCTAGTTCGATGTGTTATAGAGGCGTTAAAACTGCTTCAGTTACTTATAGGTGTTTGATATTAACTTAAACGTTAGGCATGATTTGTCGATTCAATTAACAAGGCTATGCACCTAAAACTTTACTTGTTATTTTGGAATTAGCGAAAATTATTAAATATACTACTCACACAAGGTGCTCGCTTTGGAATTTTCTAATTTGCTTCCCTTATGCGTTATTTATTTGTGTGTTAACTATTATTAAGAACACTAACTGTATTGCAAACAGCTGTTACCTTTTAAACATATAGCTCTGAAGCTTGTTGTTTATTTGTACTTAAATTTTGCTTGTGTAAATTTAATTCTTTGTACAGAGTGGTCCATATTAAACTTTTAATACTTGCTAATGTATTTGAATTTTTTATTTGTGCTTTGTGTTTCCTGCTTTATATGTATAAACGTAGGATTTAATGTGCTTTGTAACAAACGTTACAATTAATGAGAAAATCCTTAGTAATGTATTTGTACAGCCACAAAATTTATAATTGTTGTTTAGTAACTTATTGGTCACTTTGGGGGATTGGAGTGCAATTTACTCGTGGCAGTAGTGTTGAGTTATCTACCTTTTTTTTGCTTGTATAATTATATTATTACTGCTCATTCATGATTTGGTAAATTATCTTTTATTATTTTATGTGCGTTTGAGTTAAAAGAAACCCAATCACGTTTTAAGGAGAGTTCTTCCTAGAAGTACGGTTCAAACATTTATTTGCCTTTATTGTGTTTTTTTTTCTAGCCTCCCGGTTCAACGCTAGATGCCTGACAGTGCTGAAATATTTTCTTCTGTTTAATTTTTATATTGTATAATGCATTAGGGTTGACACTGAAAAAGGTCAGTGGTTTACTATTGCTGTAAGTTTTTTGTGCATTAATTTATATGAGGTTTATGCCTCCTGGCAGTTTAGTCATTCTGTTACATGGTATATGTTGCTTACCATTACGGTCAAATTTAACGTTATAATCACGTTTATCAATTTTTGGGTTAGAGATATTAGAAAGTGTTTTGTTTATTTGGGGGGTTGGTTTGCGTTATGCAATAAATAATTGTGTTAGGCCACTAGAATTTTTCTTCTCTCTCGACGTATCAGGATGCGAATCCTAAATTGATCTGTCCCCTTCCCTGTTAACATTAACTTTTATTTTAATTGTACCGTAGCATTTAGTGTATCGTAGCCCGTTTCTTGGTTTAAGGGCGATACAAGTACAAACCAAGTGGCGCCCTTTTTTAAAATTTGTAAATTTCTACGACAAGCACACGCTCACGCATCCAAGTGCTTTCCGAAAACGGCTGAGCTTCCGGTTAACTTAGTAGGGGTTACGGCACACCACTTAGTTTTGGGCATCAGTATCTTTCTACACGTAACAATTTGATTTCAATCTGGTGAGTAGATAATTCATTACATTTTTTTTAAGTTCACATCAATCCTCTATCTTCAATTTCTTCAGGAGTTTTCTGTAAATTTTTCGTCCCATTTTCTGTAATACTGATGATATCCACATTAGGGTCATATCGTGAATGAATTGTTACTGAAATTGCATTGTTACTTTCCAGCTAGGCTCACGATTATTTATTGCAGATGTTAATGCTATCTTCTACTTACTACTGATATACCTACCTTTAGCTGTCATCTTCTGTCTCTTCAGTGGCATCTTAAAAAGTTAGTGTACAATTACATTCATTCAACCTGCCGATTTTCGAGGCATTCTAGCTATACTAACCAATTACATAACAGCAATCTATTGCACCAGTGGAAGTTAGGTGGACCCATTGAACTCAATACATAACTGGAATGCACTCTCTACGTTTGTTTGTGAGAGACGTTTTGAAGCCACCGTGATAGAGAGACAGATAGTACTGTCTGCTTATAAAAGTTCGTGGTGTCATTTAATTTTTAAGTAATTTTAAAATTTGTTTTAAGCTAATAATTAAGCTTAATTCAACCAAAATGCACATGTACTGTTCTGGGTGCGGGTTGTACGTGTATTTCTCCATCGAACAATACAAAAAAAATACATTTGCATGGGTTATATTACCTCTTACTGGTTTTTAATAGTGCAATTTTTCTCTATAAGCTTATTCATCACCGATATTTACGATGTGACGGAATTACATTATGTCTCGCAGAGTAGACATCTTTAACTATACGTTAAGGTCCTGAATTTCTCAATTACGATACCTGCAATTAAAATATAAGCATTATTATAAGTTTTTGTTATGAACGAATAAGTTCAAAGGTAAATATGTAATTAAAATTATTTATTATTAATTTTATTAAATACATAAATGAAAAGTTTACCTCAGTAGGATTTGAACCTACGATTTAGAATTTACATTCGTTCTACATACATAAAGACAAAATTTGCATCGATTGCTTGAATCTCGATGACGCAGTTGGTTAGCGCGGTACTCTAGCAAAGTACAGGTCGCAGGTTCAAATCCTACTCGAGGTAAACTTTTCATTTATGCATCTAATAAAATTAATAATATATTTAAAATATAAACACTTTTCTATATTATGAAGTGGCAGATTTTATATTTTGATATCATTCAATAAATATTTTTCAGTTATTGTGCTATGTTTAGAAAGCTTAAAGAACGTACAACCTATAAAGAAACAGAAACGTACATTATCCGTAAGAAATAAATGAACAATTTAGAAAATATAAGATGTATAGGGTTTTTCCCATATGCACAAATGAGTACGCCAAAAAGAGAAATACAGAAAGTACTCCCTGTCTCTTTCTATCGTAAGGGCTTCATTTCTCGGCCGCTGTGAGGATTCCATTTTGTATTGACGTCAATGGGTAGACCATATATTGAATATAATAGTTTTCGCTCAAGTCAGGAAAATAGGGCGGTTGAGGAAAGACGGGAATGTTTTTGTTTCTCAAAAACTCGGCAATTGAGAGTGCAGTGTAACAAGGTACATTGTCATGATGCAACATCCAGTTGTCTTTGATGGCAGGTCTCACACGGGCAACTCTTTTCTGCAGTCTTTCAAGAATTTCTCCGTATACATAAGATAAAATTTGATCGCACAACGTTGCTCGTAATTTATTTCACTCATTTTTGAACGCACAACAAAAACTTGTTTTACAAAAAGTTTGCTTACATGTCACTTGACAACAATAGACTAAAAATATTAACGCTCACTGTTTTATCAGCTATTCAGCTAAACATATGTCTACTTGTCAGAGTTACAGTGTTGCCAGACTGACTGTAAAAATATCAGTCTCATTACTTCATTGACAGACCTCGTATACTGTAATATTGCAAACAATCAATCTTCTGACACCCATCAAAGTGTTCTAACTGCTTTCGCTAGCTGCTAAATTGTACTGGATTTAAACTTGCCTCGAATTTTTTATTTTATTTTTATGTGTATGTTATTTAACTAGAAGGAATAAACTGCAACAAGTATACATTTTATATATAACATTTGTTCCAGTATTTATTATACAATTAAAATTACTCTATTAGTGGTTTCCTAGATTATGACCTTAAGCGCCTCTTTCAATTTGTGAATTTCAAGTAGAATCCCCCGTATTAAATGCTCACACACACGCACACTCACACGTGCAAGTACACGTACACGCATAAGTACACGCACACGCACATGCACACGAGCATGCACACGCACACGCACCCGCTACCTGTATGTACACCATTTGCGGTTCACCGTATTTCAACATAACAATGCTGTTTTACTATTCTCACTGTTGCTATTTGTTCTATACTTTTGTGGTGTCAACATTTGGTCATTTATTATTCTTTTGTGATGCTTTATTATTTCCAGCTGTTAAATCAATTATAATGATTTGTAATATAAATAAACACTTAGTTTAAATAGGTATAAACCTAAATTACTAAACGCAAAGGTTAGTCAACAGTCATATTTTACTTTAATAAGTAAAAAGGTACTCCCATTTATTATATCTTTAAAAACACAATAATCCTAAATTAAATATTCTTCTAAAAAGAAAATTGCAAAAATGATGTTTCAAAATGGGCCCCTGGCAGAGAAAGCATATTCCTAATCGTAGCAATGTTTAACCATTGAATAAAAATTATTCACTGGTTTAACGCATTCGAAATAGGACAGTTTTCGCACTTGAGCTCATGCAACCACACACACACACACACACACACACACACACACACACCAGCACGCACCACACACACACACACACACAACACACACACACACACACGCACACACAGCACACAGCAGCACACAGCACACAGCAGCACACACACAGCACCCACAGCACACACACAGCACGCACACACCCGCACACACCGCACACACACACACACCCACACAGCACCGCACACCGCACCACACGCACACAGCACACACCACACACCACACACCACACACACCACACACACACGCACACACGACACACACCCGCACACACACACACACAGCACCACGACCAGCACCACACGCACGACACACACACACCACACCACACGCACACACACACACACACACACACACACACACACACACACACACACACACACACACACACACACACACACACACACACACACACACACACACACACACACACACACACACACACACACACACACACACACACACACACACACACACACACACACACACACACACACACACACACACAAACACACACTCACACACACACACACACACACACACACTCACACACACACACACACACACACACACACACACACACAACACACACAACAACACCACACAAAACCAACAAACCCCAAAAAAAAACAAAAACCACAAACCAACCAACGGAAGCTTTTAAAGATTTTGGCCCCAAAACTAAGTGATTTAAAAAATGGAATTACTTTATTGAAATCAAAATTTGTTAATTGGAAAAACTACTTTAAATTTTAACCTTTATTAAGAAATTTTGGAAAAAATTAGATTAAAAAATTTTAATTAACTTTAAGGCAACTTAATTTTTTGTTTTTTAGAAAAATTTTTAATTTCTTCTAATTAACATTTGTTAATTTTTTAGCCGGTTACCAAATTTTTTTAAGCTTTGCCCTATTCTGTTTCAGTAAATCAAACAGATACAGGTGGTTTAAGTTATAATTTAAAAATTAAAAAAATAAATCCCATTGGTTTAAAGAATTTGTCCCATTAAAATATTATTTAGAAATCAAAATACATTTAAATTAAAATCAATTTAACCATGCATCTTTAAAACGAGCAGCATTCTATTATATTATGGAATCGTGAATCTACACGTAACCTATGATGTATTCATTATGGACCACTTTGTATTCACGTAATAGTTGACGGTACGGGGCAAATTATGTTTCTAGTCCGAAAGCTAGGTGCAAAAACCTTTGATGAGAAGTTACCAAAGATTTGATAAATGTAATAGTACACAAAGCTGCAACTAAACCACCCAGTCTCCCCAGTCTGGGGATACAATCAACACAAAAGTCACCTACCAATGTATCCAATTCAAGGAACCTGGTAGGTGGGTTATCCCAAAGTATTTCTGTCTATAGAGTAGAAATCATTGCTAGACTAAAATTGTCTCGGGGACTAAATATCCCGGGGACTAAATATCCGGGGGACGAAATATCCGGGGATGAAATGTCCGGGGGGACCAGTTGCCCGAGGGACTAAATGTCAGGGGACGAAGTGTCCTACATGCGCTCATTTGTGAATGTCTAACCTTTCGTTAGTTCTCGGATTATTCGGAATAAACAGCACAGATGAAATCCTCTCTTTTATTTCTAATTGAAATTGAATTGAAACATCATCTGCTTATATACTAATTTACTTCGTCAATAATTTTCAGAAAATTATGTACCTGGTTTATATATAGTTTTTAACTAGAATGTAAAGTTCAATATTTTGCGTTAATCGGCAACTGCTTTGATTTAAATTACTTCCTGTAATACTTCTATTAATACCATGTCACAGATGTGATATTAGGGAGCTCGTAAATTAATTACGTCTTTTCGTTCCTAGCAAAAAAAGTTTCATATTACACGCCATAATTAAACTGAATTGCCTGAATACATTTTGGCAGTAACATATTCAGTATTATGAAATAATAATTTCAATATACACGAAACGCCAATTGTTTCGTAAAACATTAATTATGATGTTTTATTTTCAGCATATGATATACCTTTGTAAACAATTAACTTTGTACTTAAAACTAAACTAAATCAACATGTTTAACGTACTGAATACAAACAAAGCTTATCTTACTACATAGAAATTCGCATTTTATTAATTTTTTTACAAATTTCGTTTCGACAACAATTACAGTTATCTTCTTCAGTTAATGATAATACTTCTTGAAAATTATTTAACATGTCAAATAAACATATAAATGTTTTCAGATTTCCTATATTTATTTGACACCTTAAATAGTTTTCGAAATTATTAACATTTACTGAAGACGATAACTGCAATTCTTAACAAAACGTTTAAATTGTAAAAAAATATTAAATAATACACAATTTCATGTCCAAACGCTAAGTATTCTAACAATGATATAAAACAATAAATATTCTCAAACTTGATAATCCAACAGTCAATACTGCAAAACAAACATTAAGGTCTGGCGCATTTTATTAGCCCCACCCATTACCAATGATCTAAGGAAAAAATGTTTATCTGTCAGGGCTTCGTTAGTGCACGACAGTACCTGATTTTAGTTATTCCAGAAGTACCAGAAAAGTTATCCTAAAAAAATGTGGACAGGGGTAAGATGTTACATTCGCCCAATTTGAATATTGGCGACGTAAAAAGTTTAATCGTTAGTGCAGCGCTTGTGCGGGTTAGTATGTACATTTAAGATATTCGTTTGAATTCAAGATTGTTATTCAGTTGGTACCTTAATTTTATTTCTGCACTTAAGGTCCTTTTGGGAGAGTCTAGAAGATGAGTTCAATATTTTAAAATAAACTCATTTTGGCAGTATTATACCTGGATCTTTGTTCTTGGCAAAGAACAAAGAAACTAGTAATCTAGTATCCCAAACATAAAACATATAAACTCGCAAACATGCAATTCACAATACAAAGAATCTAACTAACATACAACCTCAAACACCCACACAAGCACGAAACAAGAGAATAAAACATGCCAAAGAAGTTGAAACATGCAGAAAAACTGGTAGCCAGAAATCACATAAGCAAACATACAAACAATCAAACTGTAGAAACAATGTTGCTACTCCTAGCGCTTTAAATGCTCTAGGAATTGGTTCCTTTAGCGGCAATTTTTTCATCCCCATCTCTTACACCAAATCAAAGAAGATAGCGACAAAGTAACTAACAGAAACGGGAAAATAAGTTGCCATTTTTTAATCAAAATCCCTACTAGTTTATTAATAAGTAAAAAAAGTATAATCAATATCTGGTTCTTATTTTTATTTTAAGGCGTTGGTATTTATTGTGTCGATTTTGATAGGGACCTGGGAGATGGAAGGGCAGTTTAAGTATCCATTTTCCGGCAATGGTTTTAGAACGGTCAGGCTACGGAATATCACATTTAATTTTGTTAGCGAGGTGTTAATATTGTTTCAAGAATTGAGAGACGGAAGAACAGTCTAAGCACCTTTATTTCGGAATAGTTTCGAGAAGCTCAGACTGCGACATTTTGGAGTTTCTTAAAAACATCTAAACTATTTGCGATACAACAAGTGGAAACTATGTTTCAAATATCTAGTTGTGGAATTTCTGTAGATTTTAACAAATATGGATCAATTTGACAGCGTAAAACCCGAACTAATAATAATTAACAATTTAATACGGGAGGCTAATGGCTCTGTGGCGAAATCATTACAAATGTTATGACATCAGATCAACCTAAACGTATTCTTCCTAATGCAAATATATTCTATCAAGTACACTGCCAAAGAGCCATTCCTTTGATTGAACAGTACATGCTCTTCCTTAAGAATACTTGAGACAGGCTTCAGATAAAACCTCTAACAAGGCGTATGAAATGTAGACCTTCACCATCATTATACATAATTAAAATACTTAGCTTTTGATTTTATATGAATGCCAATGCTTGCGCTTTCATCTTTTTCATATTTCATAAGTTTGTTCTAACATCTTAAGCAACTCTTATAGGTATTACCACTTACTGAAGACGATATCTGTAATTGTTATCGAAACGTATAGATTTATATAAAATGTGAATAGAAAAATATACTATTTAAAAAATCCATAAGCTAAGTAATTTAATTATCTAACAAGGCGGATCGTATTGGAAAAACCAAAATCTTTAGAAAAAGCATATCATCCAAACATTTTGGCTACTTATTGTTCGATTTAAAACAAGATATGTCAAATGAACTGTGTAAAAAAAAGGAAAGGTCACGTATTTCATTCCCTCGGGGGCGGGCTGCTCGAGCTTTCCGAGCTCCTTCAGCCACAATCATGGATTCTCAGCATACATACATACATTACGTATATATGTATGGTGGGATTAAGGATGGGGGTGGCCAGGATAGGATCGGAAGGAACGGAGTTAGAATTCTGAGGGGGGAAATACTATCCCAGCATTCGACTAAGCAGCCGCACATGGTGTGCGTATACGCAGTGACCATGCCGCTACATGTGTATGAGGAAAACCCCCCGAAAAAACCTCATACAAGGTAGACGGTAACGGGAATGAACCCATTACCTCCTGAATGCTAGGCAGGTCGTGTCACCACTACGCTACCAGCTCGGTTAATGAACTGTGTAATGAAACAGCCATGTTTGGTAAAAGAGGCATTTGTGAGTAATACAATAAGGATGATGGTACAGCAGATACAGAACATATTGGTGAGGAAGAATTTAGATCCTTACAATACACCCCATTCTCAAAGTCTAGTCAATACAACCCGCAAGGACACAAGATTGAAGGATATAAGGGTAGAGCAAGAGATTGTACAGAAAAGTGCCGTTTGTGCTACCAAAAAATGGAAATTCATGAAAACAGATGGGGTGCAAGGAAAAGGATAAACTTACTGCGTGGATTGTGATAAACAGCCAACGATGTGTATTTTTTATTATGTGATTATAGTATGAATTTTTGAACTAAATCTTTTTTTGTGTTAAATAAATGTTTTTTTAACGAAAAATTTAAGCTTTTCTTTTTGTATTGCACTTCCACGTTTGTGACCCACCTTCGATATACAAAAAGGTTGTTATATTCAATAAAACGATAGATGTGACCCAACCGTAAGCTACGCATGTTCGATAAAACACGTGCCGCAACTATTATTTTCTTCCATCTGTCTAGTCTCGGAACTAAATTAATACCTCGCTAACAAAATTTGAAATAAAAATAAAACCCAGTATTCATTTTATTCATAAAATACCAGGGATGCTGATTCAAAAATATTAACTTGCTTGCTTGGTTATCATATTTAGTTTGTCTCTATCTTCTTTGGTTTGAAAGTGTAAAAAATCGGTTGCTGAAGCAACCAGTCTCTTGGCCATTGAAAGGCAATTAAACCCAAAACCCCGAAAATGTTCGATTTGGACGGGACCACATTTTCTTTTTCTGGAACAACATTATACCAACAAGAATTTTACTTGCACTAAGAATTAAACCCAGTACATGGACAATATTTAAATTAGAAGGGGGAGTATGTCGCCAACCCCGCCCACAACCCCCTTTAATTTCTCGAAAAGAAACATTGCACTAACAAACGTTTGAAGGGGACTAACGCTGCACTGACAATTAATCAAGTACACCGATTTGATTCAAATTGGACGGAGGAACATTTCGCCAATCACGATCCTACATGTTTTAAGGACGCGCTGCCTTAGTGGTGTATCCCACAGTTGAAAATTTTAAATCAATCGGTGCTAGGTAAAACAAGATTTGTAAAAAAATGTGAAATTTTAATATGCATTAATAATCATAATAATAATAATAATAATAATAATAATAATAATAATAGTAATAATAATAATAATAATAATAAAATTTATTAACCACTAATTAATACAAATTATTTGGCAGCGTCAGGACTAGAATTAATCTAATACCAGATGATGTATTATATATAGTACAAAAAAAGGCATCAAACCACAAGATACAAATATAACATATACAGTAATCATATTTTACATGGGGTAGCAAACATATAATCATTCACACTGTAGAAACAGTGCCTTAGTAAAAATTTCTTTACAGTTGCTTTGAATTTTGCAAATGTTAAATGTTTTATACTATTATCTAATTTATTAAAGAGTTTCAAATTAATAGAACTTTGCTTAGCTATATTTAGTCTAAAGTTTGGTATTGTAAGTAAATTAGCATTTCTTGTGTCATCTGTATGTCTGTCAGCACCTGTTTTAAGATTTGAAACGTTCTTATCCTTTTCTAGTAATACATAATAAATATAAACAGTAGGACCTGGCATAATTCTAAATTGTTTAAAATAGTCTTGACAATGAGCTTTATAGTCAACATTTGCTATTATTCGAATTACAGATTTTTGTAGTCTAAATATTCTTATCGCGTGTACTGAGTTACCCCATAAAATAATTCCATAGCTTATTAGGGAATGCATAATAGCAAAAATAGCACGTTATTAAAAGATTATCCCTAATTTTTGTTTGCAGTTGTTTAATAAGGTAAATATTACTTGCTAGCTTTTTGCATAGTTGATCAATGTGAGTTTCCTAGGTAAGCTTGTTGTCAATAGTAATGCCTAGCAATTTTACCTGAGTATTAGTCACCATATTTTTTTTAGTTGTAAATATGATTTTTGTATTTTATTACCGTTGTTGGACAGTTTGTTAGTATTAAACCAATTTATTGTATGCTGTTCACCTGTTTTCGCCACAGACTTTATTTGTTCAATACTGCCACCTCTGCACAGTACGGTAGTATCATCGGCGTATTGAATACACCTATGGGGCAGAACAATAGCGGGTAAGTCGTTCATGTAAACAATAAATAATAAGGGTCCCAACACAGATCCTTGAGGAACGCCATAATTATTGGGTACAAGTGTGGAAGAAACGTTTTTTAAAGAGACACATTGTTTACGATCAATTAGGTATGATTCAAACAATTGTAGAGGTTTTCCAGGTATTCCACAAAAACTTAATTTTTCTATAAGCAATGTTGGCACCACGCAATCAAATGCTTTTGTTAAATCATAGCATAACGCAATTATACTATTACTTGGCTCAAGCCCTTCAATGACGTAATTGATAAAGTTTGAGACAGCGTTTACGGTAGATAAATTCGCCCTAAAACCAAATTGAGAATTATTTAGTAACTTCTCCTTATTTAGATATTTTAACAGTCTTTTTTTAAGTAGAATTTCCATTATTTTACTAAAAATACACATATTGGTAGATAATTGTCGGCTGCCTCTCTATTACCTTCTTTAAATACTGACACAATTTTACTAACCCTAAGTTGGTTGGAAATATTCCATTCATAAAGCAATCATTAATCAGATCTGTAAAAAGTATGAAATCTATAGCAATATTTAAAATTTTACTATTTAAATCATATACATCAGAGCTATTTGATTTAGAAAGATTGTTCACCGTGTGATGTAATTCAAATTCTGTTAAAGGTTCTAAATAAAATTATTGTTTTGGAGATGAATTACTTTTAAGATAACTAGTAATATTGTTTCCAGTATCAGGCAGAGAGTTTACGAGATGACTAGCTATTGAAGTAAAATGTTCTCTAATGGTAAAGAAACATCGTTATGTTTTACACTACTTCTTTCAAAATTAATTAATTTCCAGCCATTCTTAGCTTTATTACACGATGTCGCGATAAATTTGTCATGCGCAACTTTTTTTGCTGTTAGTAGGGCTTGTCGATAATATCCTCTAATTTTTTTATATGCTAACAAATGGCAATGTTTATGAGTTGCATCTGCTGTTATTTTTGCAGCAGTTACATAGTTCCTTATACGTTTAAGATTGTTATTAAACCACTTAATGGGAGGCTCATTTTTTACTATCGATTTTCTAAGAGGAAAGTACTCATTAACCAAGCAATTTAATGTATTTAAAAGAAAATTTGCTCTTTCATTAACATCAGTGTACTTCAATTTAACATTTTGCCAGTTAATAACCGATATTGATTTTCTAAATATATAATACGTTCATACAGGGTGATCAAAGATGGACAATAAAAAGTAGATTCAAAACACCTATAAAGCCATTTTTTTTAAATGGAAACCCCCTATTTTTTTAATTCTATCTTATTTAGCATTAAAAATAAGGGTGACTTTGTATAAGAGTGTATATTCCAAAAAATTGTAGTTTTAAATCAATTTGCTATAAAATACACTAACGCATCACACAAATTATCAACTGACAATAAATAATGACGTTTCTGATGATCTCTATGATTTTTATATGCCACGCCTCGCCGTCACGGCCAACTAACAACAAAACTTGAAAGCCGTATAGCCTTTTTACAATAAAAAAATGGTAAATTGTCATTATTTCAAAAACTATAATTTTTTGGAATATACACTCTTATACAAAGTCACCCTTATTTTTAATGCTAAATAAGAGAAACCAACCATAACTAATTGATAAAGGCTTCGTTTAGAAAAGATTTTCACCTATGTTTTGGCATACAAACGTCATTTTTGACAAAAAATTTGAAATTTGTCAAAAACGGTTAGACTTGGGTATAGGACATTATACATAAAATGTGTCTAACATTGTATGTAGAATATAAATATGTAATAATATATAGAGTTTTCTATTTAAAAAAAAATTTAAAATTACTTCAAAGCATTTATGATCTACCCTGTATAATTAAAAATATTTTTGGAATATGCACCAGAACATATCTTACAACTTATGTATTCAATTTTTTTTGTATCTCTTTAAATAAAGGAGATATGGGACTTTGTCACACTAATGCGCCACCCTGTAGATATCGTGGTGACCTTTGACCCGTATATTTATATTTACATTAACGTAAAATTACTTTTGTAATAGTTAAATTTATTCATATTATTGGAAATAATATTAAATTACGGAGACGAGTAAAAAAAAACGAAAGAAAAGGTAGATAAAGTCAAATGAAGAGGGGAATGAATTACAGGGAAAGGGAAGAAGAGGAAGCGGAACGGCAAAGAATATTTGGAAAAGGGAAGAAGATAATACGATCGCCAGACGTAAAAAAGACAGAGGAGGAAAAAAGTGGTAACAGCGCAACAGTGGAAAGGGAAAAGAGGAAGGAAGAGAAAGAAATGAAGGAAATAAAGGAGCTAATCCGTGAGATGAGGAAGCTGATGAAAGAAAATATGAAGGGACTAAGGAAAGGAAGGAGAAAAGAACAACAAAGGAAACTAAATATACTGTTCTGTAATGTAGTGGGAATAAATAATAACGATCAAGAGTATAAGAGACATGCATAGAAGAAAAAGAACGGGCGTGGTGGGAAAGAAAAATGCCAAGTGAATTTTCATGGGTGGCGCAGTGCGCGGAAAGAAACAATACAAAAGTAAGAGCAAAGGGGGCGGGGCATAGTAGTGGGAATAAAAAGAAAATGGTTGGAAATGATGAAGAAAAGAAAGTGCAACAAAGAAGAGGTATCATAGAAAGAAAATATAGTGGGGTAAAGAAAAAATAAAAATAGTGACGGTATACAGTGGAAAGATGAAAGAGACTAGGGAAAATTCAGAGGAGCTGATAGAAGAGAGGGGGGAAGGTATGACAATAATAGGAGGGGATTGTAACGCGAGAATAGGGGAAGAGGTGGGATTACAATAAAAGAGAGGGACGGAAAAAAGAGGACAAATGATAAAGTGTTGAATATGGAAGGAAAAGAACTATTAGAAATGTGCAGTGAGAGGGGGAGGGACATAATGAATGGGAATAGGGAAGAGAGAGAGAGAGAGAGAGAGAGAGAGAGAGAGAGAGAGAAAGCGGGGAGTACACGTATATAGGAATCAATAATAGATTATGTAATTACGAATGCACAGGCTGAGGAAAAGATGAAGATATTTAGGGTAGGGGAGAGGGTTGAATTGGACCACCTGCCTCTGGACATGATAATGGAAGAGGGAGAAAGAGAAGAGTTGAGAGAAGACGAGGAATGTATAATTAAGAAGATCTGGATAGAAGAGAGTATAAAGAGATGCAAAGAAAAAATGGGAAAAATAAGTTGGGAATGTAATGGAGTGCAAGAAAGTGTGGAAGAAATGAGAGAGAAAATGGAGGAATCAACAGAAAAAAATCAAGTTTAGAAAAAGGAAGGGGAGAAAATGGGGTAAGGAGACCCAGATGAAGGCAAGAAGGAGACTAAGATGGTGGAAAACGGGGAAATCGGAAAAAGAAGAATATAAAGACGCAGTAAAGATATACAGGAAAACATGCGAAAGTAAAAAGAAACAGGAAGTGCAGATTAAGGAGATAAAAACAAAAGAAGACGTACGGAAATTTTTAAAGAAAGAAAAGCGGAGAAGGACACAAACGGGTACAAATAAAAGAATGGAGGTGTTTCAGAGACGCTCTGGAGGGAGAGCAAATGCAGGAAGGAGAAGGCAGACAAAGTAAGAAAAGACACGAGATATGGGAAAAAGAAGGAGTAAAAGAAGACGAAGTAAGGCAATAAATAAGGTAAAAAAGAGAAAGCGGCAGGAGAAGATGAGATACAAGGTGAGGAAGATGAAAAAGTGACAAACAGGATGACGGAAATAATAAACAAAATATACAGAGGATGATTCCCGGAGAGATGGAGGGAAGGACATATTTTCCCAGTGTACAAAAAAGGATCGGATGACAAATTACAGGGGAATTACATTGCTAAACACGGCCTACAAAATATACGTGAACGTTCTGGAAGAAAGGTTAAAGAAGGAGGTGAAAGAAAAGAAGCTGTTACCAGAAACGTGCTGCCAGTTTCTAATGTACCCCATACAGCTCCAATAGTTATAATAGAGACTGAGTTGGTTGGCCTTTCAGTGTCTATGGTAAACGTTTTATCGCAATGAGTGCAAGTAAGTATGATTGTGCTGACTAACCCATTGCGAACTTCTTCTTCTTCTTAATGATGATTCGGCCAAATGTGCACATAGTTACATGTTTGTGTTGAATTTCCACTACTGTTTCCAGGACGTACTCCAAATCTACAATACGGTTTCCAGTAATTACTGTCGGTGTTTTCCCTCGATATTCATTTTCCAATGGGTAATTTTCAATTTTAAAATGTATATTATTATTTTCACAGAAAGTTTATTCCGCACTAAAATATATCTATCACATTCGTCTGAAGATATTGTACCGTACTGATTTTTCTGGGTTGTTTTTTGAGAAAGAATCCTACCATACGGTTTCAAATTTACTTCAGGATCCTTGAAACTGTTAACAAGTTAAACTTTGCCTAATAACAACTGTGTTTTCATAAGAATAATATACTTACAGCATGTTTCCATATTCGTTTTCATGTAAAAATATGAATTCAGCTGGCAATATAGATGTTGAGATGATTTTTGATCTAAAATATATTATTACAAAATCAAAGATATTATATAGTGTTATATGGAAAGAAAATTACTCTTCATTTAATGAAAAATTGCTTGCTTTACCAATATCTGAAAATATGGTAGGCACATTCTTTGAGGTGGACCTACAAAAAGATTTTTTATGAATATACAGGTAATTAAGTATCTACCAATAAATTATTACTTACTCTTTAATTTTCTTCCAACGCAACTTGCCGGCTTTAGCTTTTTTATTGCGCTTTCTTGACAGAATTGTACTTTTAGGCATTGTGCTAACAATTCAACCCAAAATACAATGCAACGGGAATACCAGAAAATAAATACTCTGTAATAAGAAACAAACCATAAATACCTACATTATTAAGTGCAATATGCAATAATTGAGGTTATAAAGAATACTGCCGTACTAAGCAAGAAAGTCGTATCAAAATTGAGTTGTCTCAGTACAAACTGAATAAGATCGTTTCCAGGCCATATCTTCAAGATATGGTATTTGTTGAATTTAAAAGAGGTTGCAGATGCCTGTATTTTAAAACATCGTTTAATTCTTCTTTCGAAGAACTAAATTCTGTTTTGTCTAAATATGAGAAAAATTCTTTACCAACTCCAGTATCTAAGACAAATGAGAAAGGCATTTCCAAAGCGAGAAAAAAAATATTACTCAAACTCAAAGGAATAGTACCAAATAACAGATTGGTATTTTGGGAAAATTTGACTGAATCTGTTGAAGATAATGATTTCATTTTAACCTATTAGATAACCACCTATATGTATTTTTTTTATACCTAATAAATAAAATGTATTTTGCAGATACGAATTTCTTTTAATACCAAGAAAAAGATATTACAACAAAAATAACTATATTAAAACATAATAATTATAAGTATGTGAAGACGGTACAATTTTTCTAAACGCAAATCAAAAAAACATAGAAAAAACCACGAAATATACAAAGCGTTCAATTACTCAAAACTACTAACCATGTACATACGACGTTCTTGCTTAGCACGGCAGAATACGCCACATGTAAATTTGTTTCCTCAGCAAAGTATCTCTATCTACCCACACCCCCCAAACCCTAAGCATTATTAATTATTATCATTATATAAACTTACCAAACATCAATAATTAATGCGTTTTATATGGAGTGTTATCCTATATACCTGTGAGACATGGACAATAAGCAGTTAGATGGAAAATAGGTTAGAAGCATTTGAAATGTGGGTGTGGAGGAAAATGTTGAAAATCAAGTAGACGGATCTAGTAAGAAATGAGGAAGTATTAAGGAGAGTGGGAGAAAGAAGGAACCTGTTAAACACTATTAGGAAAAGGAAGAGGAATTGGTTTGGGCATGTTATGAGAGGAAGTAGTTTGCTAAGAGATGTTCTGGAAGGGTCGGTGAATGGAGAAAGGAAGAGAGAAAGAAGAAAAAGAAAGTGGTTAGATGATTTAACGGAAGAAGGTGGTTATGTTGGAATGAAAAGAGAGACCATGGATAGAAAGTCGTGGAGAGAAAACAGCCGAGGAGCTGCTTCAGCAGAATACCGGTAATAATAAATAGCATCGCCTTATTTCCGCCCACATTTTTTAGGATATCTCAGCTGGTATTTTTGCACTATTGAAAATCAAGCAGGCACTACCGTTTCATTAAAGAAATTTAAATTGGCGGAGCTATTGAAATGCATTTAGCAAAATAAAAATTACCATTATGTGTTTTGGGCACCGGGCGGATTATACAGAAAGACCACATATTTCATTCCCTCCCCAAGGGGGAGGGTGGGGTGTTTGAGCTTTAGAACTCCTTCAGCCATAATCATGGATTCTAGCATACATACAGACAGTATGTATGTACGCATGGTGGGATTAAGGATGAGTATGGTCAGGATAGGATCGGAAGGAACGGAGTTAAGGCTCTGAGAATACGATACAAATCACAATGGTTCCGTTCTTATCAAGTATAAAAAGAATGACTACATTTCGATAATTGCGTGAGACAGTTCACAAAATTTCACCCTCGTGAACATTTAGTCAGTCGCTTAATGTAAAATAAACAAAACTTTGAAAGAAATTAAATTTTCTCGCTACCACTTTGGTAAATTGTCATTACATTGTCAAAAAGTCGACAGTTACGGACACTAAAGTAACCAAGTGTCTACTTCCCGCGGCAGGTCACTTACCGGGTAAGGTGCTCCTGCCTTTACGGTATAAATAATCAACTAATTAGAACATGTATATTTATTGATATTAATACTAATAGTACAATTAGAGTGTTTACAAAATTTGTATGTTTAGTTATCTCATTATTTGCGTTATTTGAGACAGAAATAACACCATGTACATCGTTCACACCATCATCTATGTCATGGTCAGCTATGCCAATTATATTGCCGTTTTTATGCTGTCTTCAACGACAGGCCCTCAAGATGAACTTTCAGTGATTCCATACGAAATTCTATTGGCTGTTTCAATTTTATTATTTAACGAGTCTCCCACATACCCCTCTGCAACTGCAAAGGATTATTATCCGCCGTGCCTTTTCAAAGCAAGGTTGTCAGTTCCCCTGTTAGCTAGCAAAGTGCTGGAAGCTCTTCTAAAAGTATGACAAGTATAATTTTTGAAATCTTCTATATTGAGAAATTTTTCTATTTTCATAGGTATAGCGGATAGAGTACAACTTTCTAACGCATTTCCTGACTACAACGCACAAAGAATCGTTTTTCTTTAAAATTATTTGGCCGAAATTTGATGTATTTTTCATGGATCTTAAACCAGTTGACTGTTTCATGGTTACAACTACTAGTAACTATAAATTGATTTTTTTTAAATTGTTGAATATTAAAACCAGATTTAATTTCAATATCTTCAACATTCCATTTATAAAGTTCGTCTGTACGGCATGCACCAGAAATTCGTAATACCATCGCGACTTTCATCATAAGAAACATATCGTCTGGAGCATCACTAAGAAACCTTTTAACTTCTTCTGTGAAAATGTTTGATTTCTTGGGAATATAACCATCGTTTTTTCTTTTAAGAAATGCTATTAACTGCAAATATATGGCCAATAATTACACATTAACTTTGGAAAAGTGATATTGACCTGCTTAAATTTCGTCATATCAAGGTTTTCATGAACACATGTTGTCAATTTCAACATTGAAAATTCACTGCATAAACTAGCTGGAGACTTCAGAAGGGACGCTCTATCATGAAAATACGCTAGAAACACAGTTTCGTCCATTTCTTTACCTTTTTTGCCAATGCGCCACTCTTTAAAGCTACTGTATGTTCGTTCATACCGGATCCTCGATTTTTTCGGTAGCAGAGGGAAGCTCGAGCTGCATTAGCACTCGATTCTATCTCCGAAAAATCTTGAATTTCTTCAGTTTCTAATTCACTCATTTTAATTATTTTGAGTACATTGAATTGTTTGTTGATATATTGGTGACCATAGTGACAACTCGCATCGGATGCTAGATTATATTTTTTTAAATGTCACAAATGTGTATGTTATTTTATTTTTATTAAATTATAATTATTGGAGTATTGTGATTGTGGTAGCGAGAAAAATTTAATGCATATCCTCGTAGGGTAAGTTCCTTTTTTATTCTCGGTGACTTGTGGAGCTCAGCTCCACTTCGGTCCACAAACTGCCAGCTCGAATAAAAAAGTAAACTTACCCCTACTTGGAACGCAAATAACTATTAATTTAAATTATATAAATTCAGTTTACTAATGATAGTTTACATGTATGACAACAGAACATAAATATTTTAATTATTGTACTCATTTCCGTTCTTCTTGTTTACTTCACAGCTTTTATAATAATTGGTATGTTAACAAACGTGTTTAATAATTAAGGGTGCTCTATAATAATATGCCTCACCTTCTTAATGACTAAAATTTCCCAGTATAATTAGTTAAAACAGGAATTTAATTGTTTTACACTGAACCTAGTAAGCCATGCGCATCATAAAGAAAAGTAAACAAAATGTGAAATTTATTTTGCAGAGGATAATATTTGGAAGCGCAATATCAATATAATGAATATAGAGAAAGAAGTAAATGCATATATTCCGACGCAAAGGAAATTATGGAAACTATGCATGACGAAAAAGTGTCAAAAGTCTGATCAAATGCACAAATTAAGACGTATTTACACATTAATGCATACTAAACAAATGTTGCAGAATAACAAAGTGCATTTAGATACAGGATGCAGACTGAACAATATTTTATTTGCTTATATCTGAATAAGATTGAGATGCGGTTTAACTAGATTATAAACGTTTATGTATCTAATCTTTGTTTCTGTATAAAAGGAAACATATCTTAATTTATAATTTTTTGAGATATGCATTGTAGTTTAAATACATAGTATATTGGCTTTCAAACAATCCCAACTTTTTCAAAATTGTGCTTCCTCCCCTTAATCCTTAATCTCCGAATCTTATGGATTAAAAAAAATTATAATTTGTGTGGAGTAAATTTTATTCACAGGGCGATTTAAACTCGACGCTTTGGCCTTGTTGTGCGAAAAGAGGGGAAGATAACTAAAACCTGATTGAAGGATCTTAAATGGTTTATCTTAGTCTATAATTTGCCCCAAAAAATAAACTTGTAAAAAATTTAGAAATTGAGGTTATGTTGTTCAAAAATAATTTTTTCCCAAAACTTTTTTTTATATATTTCGAATGTTATAATTTTTCTGACTTCAATCCGCTCAAAAACTCTTTTTTACCTTGTTGGGTTCAAAAGTTGCAGGGAAAATATATTTAATAAAATGGGCTGTAAAATCCTGTTAGCGAGATGAAAATATACAAATTTATTTGTCAAGCTTGACTACACCAACAAACAAACCAAAATAAATGACGGAGAACTCAGTAAGGTTTTTAATGTTCGAATATTTATGTGTTTGATACCAATTTCAGTTTAGTAAAAAATCTTATTGATGTGGTTGATGGTACTTAAACAAGTCAAAAACAATATATTTCTTAAGAATTAATTACACATAAACAAAAATAAAGATATTAATAAAAATTTTCGCTTCAAGACATTTATTTAATCTTTGTGAAACATCAGTTTCTGTTATTTTTCGTAAAGTTTCCCTGGATATATTACTGCAAGCTATTCTAATTTTTTCTTTCAAATAGTTAACATTTCGAGAAGGGGTTTAGTAAACCTCATTTCTTAAAGTTCCCCAAAGGAAAAAATCTAAAGGCGTAACGTCCGGTGATTCTGCAGGCATATTATTAACCCATGCATACCTATTCACCTATTTCCATATAACTTATCTAAATAATCCGTGACAAATGTGGCTTATGCGGGGGAGCTCCATCACATTGAAACACCAAATTTTGACCTAACTGAAGAGAAACCTCTTCCAATAAAGGAGTAAGCTCCTCTTGTAGAAATCTTAGATAGTTTCTGCCTTTAAGATTATGGTTATAAAAGTGTGGACCAATTATACCATACCAGTCGTTCATACCAAAATGTCCTTGGTTTTGAATTTCGTTTATTACCTGTCGACCAGTAGTGACACTTTTTACGATTACGCTAGGCATTACTTATAAATCGACTTTCATCAGTCCATAAAATATGGTGAAATAGTGGTTTACCCCTTACTTCATGATCAATCATTATATTGAAAATAAAATTTAGACGTTTTTCTTCATGAATTTCAGTTTCAAATTGTGTAACTTATAATGCTAACATTTATATTTTTTCAAAATTCTCTGAAAAATACTAAAATGCAGTTTTCGACTTGCTTGCTTTATAGAATTGCTACAGTTGTTCTCACAATAATTTAAAATAACTGTGTCTTCGTTCCAAACGACCGAACATTTTTGCATCAGGGTGGTGCCGTTCTGGATACCTTTCACGGTACATCTGGGCTGATCGCACTGAATTCTTAGCGCATTCCATAAATTAACGTTTTCGACAATAAGACCAAGGCGTCGAGTTTTAATCACCCTATACATTATACTTATTGAAGGGTTTCTATTATTCGCGTACGCCGTACTGAGCTAGACATAATGTACAGAAAATACTAAATGAGAATTAATACATCAACAAAATTAATGTAAGATTTAAATAAAAGAACATACTAAATTGACATTTAGCGTGCTTGGTGTAATCAAAATAGTGACTCATACATTACTTACGTATCACCCTTCTTATAGTCAGAAGCTGAAGTGAAAGATTTATAAAGACATATTCATCTGGACATAGTTGTTCTGTACAAACACTTGAAATGGTTTACTTAAGTATACAGTATTTACTAATTCATAGTTTACTTTATTTATTAGATAGCAGCATTACAAAATAATTAATTTTATCGCTTGTCCCGCAAATAAAGAAACTGTCAGACTCCTCACCGTTTGACACCACTCGCGAGAAACCAATCACCGATACTAACGTTACACAAGAGAGATGTACCCGCCCTGTCGCGATTCCACATAATCCCAAATCGCATTCTTGGGAGGTACGGGTAGATTTGCCCTGGTCCACTAGGATCGCTATTGACAATCATATAAACAGTTACCCACTGCCGTAGGCATACCAGGCGTGCTGAGTGTTAAAAAACCCGACCCAGTTCCAGATTCGGAAATTAAAAATAAATAAAATCCAGATATAAAATCCCGACCCAGAAGTAAATACCATAACTTACTAAGTGAAATCTCCCTGTTTTATGTTTAATTTCTATCACGCAAATAGATTAAATCCAATTATTATAAGTATTTGTTATGAACGAATAAGCTCAAAGGTGGCGCAGTTGGTTAGCGCGGTACTCTAGAAAGTACAGGTGTAGGTTCGAATTCTATGAGTAAACTTTTTATTATGTATTTAATAAGATTAAATCTAGTTTATTTTAACCGCCACTCCAGAAGAAAATCAAATATTTCAAAGATCTAAAGGTTTAAATACCTACTCGGCCCATTAGAATTGATTTTCAATAGAATTAATTATCCTGCTTGTCTTTGTTAAAGACCTACCGTTGTATAAGTAAAGTAAAGTGTTCCAAAAATCCGTAAATCACCTTTGAACTGCCAGTAATTTTAAACAGTCCGTTCTACGTTTACTGCCAATAGGAACAGACGTAATTAAATTTTATGAAGTAGAACGGTTCCCGAAAAATCATCGCAATGCATTTGTTTTCCATGAAGAAAAAAGGTAATCTGGTAATTTTACTAAACCTGTAATTAAGTTTTGTATAATTGGCGGAAATAAAATATAGGGATTTCCCTATCAGTGAAGTTGAAAAGTCATTGCAATTAAAATACGTTAAAAAAATCGTTCAAAACCACCGTTAATAGTAAAATATAAAAGTATCGATTTTTAAATAATATCCTTGAGCTAATTAAGTGCCAGAAACGATATCAACTTGTATACCTGCCGATCACATCCAAATAAATATTTTTTTAAAAATATAAGAGGAGAAATAGAATAAAACTCGTGCTCACACGTATTTATAAACCGTTACTTCAAGCTTCTTTATTAAGCAGAGGTATTCAGGCAAATTTAGAACTTTTGCTAGTTAACGTATTTGCCTTAAACCTTTTTTTCCAGATATTGTTAGCCGTTCTTTGTGTTACTACTAAACACACTTTTCTTTCGAATCCTACGCCCACTACCCATCGAGAGTCCGATCCGGCTGCTGATTCGTTCAGAAGCCATCCAGGCCTCCAAAATTATCAAGTTCAAGTTCAACAAAGTTCATTAGAATGTTTTGATACATTTGACAGTATATACATATAAGATACTTATTAGTTACAATATATAATGTACAATACAATAAAATAACTAATAACGTATTTAGTAGTGTTGGTGGTGCGCTTCTCATGACTCCTCATCCTCTTCAGCGCGCGAATTTCGTGGGTTGTTGGGTTGTGTGGTTGTGTTATGCCTGTTGACATCGTGGGGTTGAAATTAGTGGTTATCCACAAAAAGAAGCGTTGTTGTGGTGATTTTGTTGTTGGTGGCGATACTGTATACTTAGGTAGGGCACCAGTCTTCGCTCCGGAGCTTTATATGATTAGCCGAAAAGAGGTAACCACCTCCGAACCGTGCGTGTGGATCACTCCCCACAGGTCCATTGCAGTTTTTTCTTGAGCGCCGCAGGTAGGGCCTTTTCCAAATTGATACTCTCCGAGGAGGGTTAAAATGGAGTCGAACCCTAAGGCTGGTTGAGCAGGCAGGATGATGACAGCGGCGGGAGCCGTTCTCGTTACTTCCGCCATTTCAACTTTGCCTGCCGTCGCTCGGGCGTAACTGATGCCGGTCCGGGTTGAAGAAGGCGCCGCAGTAGGCAGTACCCTCTTCGGTCGTTATGGTCCTTCCGTCTTCTTCCACTGTGGAGGCCGACGAAACTTCGGGTAACCCCTGCAGCTAGCGGAGTGGTCCCCACCACAGTTAGTCCGATCTGTACGGGGTTTCGTGCGTTCACTGGAGTGGTGATCTCCGGAGTACCTTGCACAGCGTGCTGCCGCCATGCAGCAAAGCTGTGCGTAACGGAAGCCTTGACAGCGGTGCCACTGCCCGGATCTTCATGCTGTCTACCATCACGAGGGGATCGGACGTCCTCGCCTACATTTATTATCACAAAGGGTTCTACTTAAATAGATCTTTAATCACCATCAAAGTAAAAGATATATTAACCACCACAACATTCTATCATCACGGGTGGGGAGGGCAAGTTAGGGGAGTCCTAAAACTTGCGCACGGGCGCAATTGTACTTTATACAAAAACAAATTCTTTCTCCATAGAGTGCGCTGACGTCAGTGTGTAAACTGCTGTGTCGATTAGATGATCTCAGTGTTGCAACCTCTACTTTTGCAGACATATATTTTTGGTTTAGTTTTATTAGTCGTGTTAATAAATGCCAAGATTTTGACACTTGCTAATAATACAAGTATAAAAACTAAAAAGTGAGGTGCCATTACTTATTGCAGACCCTCAAGTCGCTGAAGTTGTTGTAAGAACTCGCGCATACGGTAAAATGTCTGTATTAGCAAATACGCTTTAAGACGTGATTTAAATTTGGAGAGTGAAGGTGACGGAAATAAGTTAAGAACAGGTTTCTGCGCAGTGTGGGACGGTGACCGCACGCGGCAGGCAATGCCGCCTCCTTTATGACACTTCTATTGTACAAAATAACATACAGGTAGTGGTGAGGGTAGCCGGAACCCTCCCAGGATCATCAGCCGCGAGTGGTTTTACGACTGTAAGCAGTCCATCATTTACCTAGTTCATGAAGTGCAAAACAGACGTTAGGCGGTTTTGTAGTGACTTTGGATCTTGTCAGTGTCTCAGTGTTGCCAGTGCTACAAAGTTGTTTGCAGTAATGGAAAATTTGGATATTGAGAAATTTATTAATAAAATACGTAAAGTGCCCGTCCAAAGTACGTTCCCCTCTACTAATTTTTGAACCACTTGGTATATCGCAACAAAATTTGGAAGGATTAAAAGAAGATGAAAAATGGCCATCTTTATTTACTTTTTAAACAGAACACCCATATATTACTCCATTTTCGAAATATGCTCATTATTATTTACATTTTTCTCTAATGCACTTTATTCCTAAATTTGATTGTTTTCGAAATAGTAACTTTGGAAAAGTGGCATTTTGGTCATTTCAAACCTAACCAAAAACACGAATGTTGCTTTCAACCAAGTTAACTGTCAAATAGTCCGCTGAGCGTCTTAATTATTTTATGAATAGTGTGAACAGACCTTCATCAACGTGAGGGAGCTATTTATAATAGGGCACTTTATTGTCAATATTTAGGAGGAGGCCACTTCGAACAGATGATAAAATAATTGTTGGGGTTAAATGAAAGTGTTATTATTCAAAATAAATAACTATTTTTAACCAACTAATTTGTTTTGGTGAATTTACAGAACACATCCGTAAGTTTTGAGATTTTCCGGTAAGCGGTACTGTTGATTCTTCATAAACCCTCTTTACGCCACTTACTAGTCGGATTCATTAAGAGATTTAACTACAAATTAATAACAAAATTAGTCAGTAAAGTGTTTTATCGGAAGTGACTAAAATCCATTCATTTTAAACTGGAATGTTAGTTTTCAAACGGTAATATTTTGAAAACAATCAAATTTAGAAGTAAAGTGTATTAGACACAAATGTAAAAAATTATGAGCAGATTTCGAAAATGGAATAATATCAATTTAAAAACTAACTGAAGGTGGCACTAAGCCGCCATTTTCAAACTCTTAGCTGTCATTTTCCGTAAACAATGTAGGTTTTCATCTCCTATTTAAGCCCTTCTAATTTTGTTGCGATATACCAAGTGGTTCAAGAATTAGTAGGGGAACGGACTTTAGACGGAAGGGTATAAGACCTGCAAGTTGGGATATGCGGTCAGATGATTATGCCGACAAAATAAAAAGATACGTGCCTGGGAAGAAGTAATCCATGTCTATTGATGAAGATTGTGCACAGGAGCAAAAACAAAACAAATAGGTACGTACATATAAAATACATGTACTCAGTAATAAAAACAACTGATTGAAATTCCATATTTTTTATATGTGTACGTTTTGCCAAAATAGTAAAATTACCTCTACAGTTAAGAACTCTTCGGTTTCTCCTGCTTATTGAATCAACCCTTAAATTTTCTAAGGTTTTTCTGGCGTAATGTCATCATTCCGGTGTACATCCTTTAGTCTGACAAAATCATGAAGTACACAACACGCTTTGATTATATATTGTACTAAATTAATATTTACGTTAAGAGATCTATGGAAAATTCGCCATTTGTTAGCCAATATACCAAAGGTACATTCAATATATCCACGAGCCCTTGATAGTCTGTAACTAAAAATTCTTTTTTGAAAGATAAGTTTGGTCCACCCTATGGTGGATCCACTTGGACTATAGGGTCTAACTAAATCCTCAGCATAGAGGAAAGGCTTCATCTCCTATTATGACAAATGGATATTGTGTAGCATCTCCTTCGATGAGTGTTGCTTTCAGAATTTTCAGTGTACCATCTACCATTTTTTCATATGGAGTTCTCGCGGAGTTGTTAAAAATTCCAGAATTACTGGATTTTCCATATGAGCCAACATCTATGAACGTAAATGAATAGTTACTATCCCACATTGAAATGGTACTATGGAAAAGTAATTTTATAGTTATTAAAAATTATTATTAATTTTATTAAATACATTAATAAAAAGTTTACCTCGAGTAGGATTTGAACATAACAACTTATAATTGTTGAATATAGAACCGCTATTGCTTGGTCGAATCATTATAATACGTTTTACATCGATTGCTTCTATGCTATGAAAATAATTTGCTTTTTATTAAATGCTTTGGCTATTTCAAGCAATTTTTCAGTACAAAGAGTCGTAAAAGTAATATGTCTGACATATCATTTTACAAACTTTTGAACAACCAAACTTGCTGTAGATATTCCAGCTTGAAAAGCATAGTACAAATCGTCAAAGAACACCCAGTTGTTAATGTTAAGTATCTGAAGAAAAATTAACACCTCATTCCTCTACGATTCATTTTTGTGAAAAAATTTTTATATAGAGGAACAAATATGTTACATCTTCAACAAGTTGTATAGTAGAGGGAAATTAGGATTTAAAAGCGGTGTAACGAGGTTGAATTTTTAAATTTAATTTATACATGCCAGTAAGTTCAAAACTGCAAAAATTAGCAAAATAGGGCTGGGGTTTCACAAGATAAGTGACAAAACTGCAATTTGATGCATTTTTAGTGCATCAATACATTATTTTTAAAAATCTCCGGTTCTATTGGTCGTAGAAACAAACAAAATTGAAAATACTCGTGAATGAATAAGTTTGTCACGTGGCTAACCGATCACGTAACATAAATCAATAAGTGAACTAGGCTAGTAACTCAGTCAAACGGTTAAATGATCGTTGAGCACTTACATAGCGTGGGTGTTTTGGAGAGTAGATAATTATTTAGATTGATTTAGGTTATAGAGACGAAAGGACGAAGTTGTAGTGGTACATGTAACTAATATAATAAGCAAAGTTTGAGCGCCAATGCTTTAATAAGAGAAAATGATTTTATGAGCGATAGCCCCGTAAAGCTTGAAACGGGAAGAAAGATAGCAATAAGAAACAAACAACAATTACCCTGGTAACCTGATTAAATAGATTTGGCCAATCGGTTATCACAGACCAGTATAAATAATTAAAATTAATGATTCATCACAGGTCAAGTCAAGTTAATTGAAACAATTCCTTCTAAACCCACCAAAAATTTGGCACAATTAATAATTAATATTTACACCGAATCAAGTACCCAGGCAAGTTAATTTTGTATCTATATATTAAAAATTCTATTTGAGCAAACAAAAACTTGAAAGGTTAAAACCTTTAAAACTGCCTTCCTAGTTTGTTTGAAAGTACTTTACCTGAAAAGGAGAAATTCAACCTACCTGGTTATACGTTTTGATTAACTGACTTGCCTTTGTTTCACAAAGAAAAATTTAATTTACACAAACCCCTTATAAATAATCAATATTAATATAGTTATGTACAGTATTTCAAATCGCATACTTAAATCTAAAAGAGTAATTTAAAAGAATTATGTTTTCCGCTAGTAATTGTTAAATAATACTGCAGTAAAATCACGAGAATACAAGACAACCGTATATGATAATAACTAGATTAACAGTTTTTGCGCAAATAACAGATAACTCGTGCAATAATAAAATGGATGGCAACATTAATAAACATTATTGGGTGTGGTTTTAGAAATCATAGAAAAGTAAGCAGAAATTAGGCTATTTTAACCAACCCAAAAAAACAATTAACGTTCTGATCGTTTGAGTGCAATACACACTATAACCTTCATCTCAGTTAAAACAAGTGTAACAACGAAAATTTTAATACAGTGACTATTCACTGTTGACTGTGGAGGTATCGTTTATTAAAACACTCTCTTAGATTGTAACAGTATGTTGTATACGAAAAAGAAAGCAGTGTTGTTGATTATAAGCATCTATCGTATCCACTTTTCCATTGTTATAAGAGAAGCATAGTATAATTAGAATACCCTGACCTTGTCATATGAGTAAATAACCTCTACCTCTGGCTATCCACAATATTCACCCTTAGTTACGGTGTATATAGGAGAGTACAGGATAGAACGATGCTACCTCGAACATCTAGTTGAAACATGTAACGAGAAGCAACTAAGAAAGACCGGAAGAAAGAAGAAGCTAAAAAATATACCACGAATAAGTGAAAAGTAATTACCTCTATGATGTAAGTCGAGCTCCAAGAAGTTTTACGTTTTGTTTTTTTCCTTTTTAGTTTTCAGCTAATGGTATTTAGTGCGAAGGGTCTATCTACTAAAAGAAGTTAAAAATTATAATTGGATTAAAAGAAAAGATGTGGCTTACCCTTTGGTGAAACCAAAATTCTTATGTATATCCGCTCAATGGCGTTATTTAGTACCTCAACAACATGTAGAAATGCATAAACTATGAAAATATCTCTCGTATACCCGAAGTTGACTTCGATTTAAAACAGGAAAAGAGTTATTCAATAAAATTTTGTTATATTCATTGTTACCAAAACTATTGTTATTGTTAAACACAATTTTCAATAAAATGTAAATTAATGATACCATATAGCGGTAATTCAGCAAAGTAACAGATATCTGTAAGTAAATTATCTTTAAACTAACCAGAACCCTGAACATTACCTAGATGGCGCTAGTATGAATTTTTGAGAAACTAAAAGCAATGTAATCTATACAGGACGTTTAAGTAATTTGTAAAGGTAAAACAGTATATGCCAAAAACTCAGATAAGTTATGTTAATGAAACAAATGACGGGTAAAGAGTAAATCGACAAACATAAGTTTTCAATCTAAACATTTCACATTTTTCTTTAAGGCATTTTCCCAAAGTTATTTAATTTTTGTTTGTTTTAGATTCCTGTGTTTAACGTATAATTGAAAAAATGTAACTTCCCAGTTACATCACTTTTCGTCAATTTTTTGTCTAATTTCCCTCTACCAATAAACTATTTACATTATATAAATTAAACACCAGGTACTGCACTTCAAAAAAAAAAGGGAAAATACAAGGAATTGATATGGAAAAGAACTGAAGGGCAATAAAGGAATGTCTGGTGACGATCGACGTAGTAAAACCAGTTAAATGTACGCTAACCAATTAGCGTTTCTGGCGGAAGTCATTCAACGTCGACCGGTAGAAACATCCATGGATAAGACAGATGTTTTGTCTTAGACAAAAGAGCCCGCTGCTAATATTCAGATCTGCAACAAAATAAAACAAAATATAGTAGATAGAAAACTACGGAAGGCTCTTGATAACCACATTCAACAGCAAAACCAAAAATCACAGCAACTGTGATACTATTTTGATATTTTCAAATTGCTGCAAGAATGGATATCATGCAGAGTATAAATAAATATATAATTGTACAACCACCATCTGTACACTTGCAAGAAGCACCATATATGTCAAATACCGTTGGTTTCGCCCAGTCCCCCGGTCGTCAATCAAGAATTACACCCCAATGGCAATATTCAAATGCGCCAAGTTATATATATATATATATATATATATATATATATAATATAATAAACTTATTTTTAAAATTAACTTACAGTAAAAGATTAACTCGAGTGGAACTTGAACCCACGACCTCTACTTTGCTAGAGTAGTGCTCTTCCAACTGAGCTATCAAGGAGGCAAGTCACACTCGATTTAAACTTAAACTGTACGTAATTCCCTAGTTACGATGTATTATAATTTTTATACACATTGAAAGATCGCAGTTAACTGTGATAAACCATCAAGCCATAATTTCTGAACCTTATTTTGTTTATGGAGGTTCAGAACCTATGTGATTATGGTAATAATTTTTACAAAAACATCATGCCATTTCAATAGGGTTGTTTTGGTATTGGTATTGGCAATTGTGAAACTTCATATTTATGCTTATTCAAAATATTATCGCGCTGAAATCAGTATAATCACCCAGTTTTGAAATAGGTTCCCATTCATAGTTTTATGACAATCCCGATTCTCGTTCCCCGAATCGAGTCAATAGTTTTCCAAAGACTCGAAATTACACCCGCGACTTTGATGTCAGAATCGTGTACCAAACAATGGATATTGGAACCATTTTGATAAATCCTCGTTTGGTCTTGATACACAAATCTATCTTAGCCTGAACTTTGCAACTGTAGAAATTTTCTCAAAAGCTTAATCTCGGATACAATGACGTATTTCACATAAAATTTTTAGTCGATTGACCCGTTTGCGTTTGTAATCCATTTATTTGAAAATTCTAAATAATGTCGTTTGATCTTCATTAAAATCGAAATTCAAAGTTAAACATTAATTTTTCGAAATAAATTGCCAAATTAGTGGTTGTAGATCGTTCCGAAAGCTGAAATACCAAAAATCAGATTTTACGCGTTTACCGAAATATGTCGACATGTGCGCACGAAAAAGTGATTTAAATTTTTACGTATTTGAAACATATCCGACACCATTGCGATAAGTTCCCCATTGCAGAATTACTTTTGACAGGATGGCTCAAATTGACTTCTCGTCATTTTGACAATTGGCAATACCACTACAGAAAAATATCATGACCTACTATAATGCAAAATAAGATGAAAAGATTACAGTCAAAAGTAAACAAAAAAAAAGCAATTGAGAAATCTCTGCAACTTACAAGTTTAGTACATTTTGGAAGATTTTAAATAATTTTTTTTGTAATTTGCTTCCATTTTGATACTCCATTAAGAAACGCGACCTCACCTCCGATGTCATTATAGCCATTAATTTACGGAACATTTTACGAAAATTTATAGGTTGGTAAATCTTGGTCTGAAATTATGTCATGCTTGTCAAGTAGAAAATTTTGATGTGAGCAAGTTCGCGACCGTATTTTTGAAAATTTCACGTATTGCATGTATTCATAAGACCATGTAGCACTCATTCTTTAAAAAATTCGTGCTTCAAGACTCGTCTTATGAAACTTGTTAATATAGTATTAAAACATTGTGGCGCATGCGCAAATTATATGCCCATAATTGTACTAACATCTAATTGCTTAAAACAATTGAAATATATTTTGGTAAAAATATATTTCATAATTATTAGACATCTCGTTTTTTGCAATCTAACACATAGTTTAAATACTATTTTATTTTACGTATTTCACGTCATTATCTTTACCTTTCAATCAGATCATAATACTACTATGCACCCGCGTGTTATGTTCATAAAGAAAATTGGTAGCATTGTAAACACAATGCTGTTTAAGCCTTTATGTTAGAAGAAGCTTATATAGAGTGAGATTGTAATATGTTCAAAATGATTTTTGCACTTAGCCCGAAATACGCTACAGACAGAATATAAGATATGGGTCTAGCTTAGCTGATTTTTGGAACATTAAACCGGTAGTGCACTGGATGCGTGGGTGGTGTAACTGAATAGTATGGATACTTAATGCGCCACGTAGTTTAAGATAAGACAACCCCTAAACTACGAAGGGTAAAAGAAGCTGTAAAAGAGAACACATACCATTACATAGGTAAAATAACAAGTAGAACAATAAAGCACAATGAAAAGTCAAACTAAATAAAGTTATATTTATTGAACTAGAAGAAATAAATAGTAGAATTGGGAACTGAAAATAAAACGAGAATTAAATTATAATTCCCAATCAGAGATTAAAGAAATTTTAAAATCAAAAATTAAATGCGGTTTTGTTTTTAAGCTAAAATATTTGAAAAAACTTCTGAAAGGAAATTTTAGAAGGCACTAAAAATAATCGAACTAAAGTAAACCTTACCGTTTGAAATATACTGCAATAAAATTTACACGTAGTTGCGCTGATCCTGGTTGGTAAACGTATTCAATTTTTTTACTTTTAATTAATCCAATACAGTTTCTCTCTTAGCTACACGATGACTTACACAAGGGTATAAAGATCCCTTTTTGTTTTTAAATTATGGTAACGAAAAAAAATTTAAATTGAATCTAAAATTAAAACAACAGGCAATTGTGCATGTAACGCAATTATATATACAAAACCAAAATCATTAAATATTAATATTAATGTAGTTGTAAGGCATTTTACGACTCACGCTTTACAATACAGCTCTTAATAATATTTAAATGAAACAATCTAAGTTACCTGGAATGATTCGCAAGTTTGAAAGACCTATATCAGCAAATGGTTTGATAATGGTTTACTTAGGCAGTCGAATATAAGGAATACATCAACACAAATACAAAGAACCGGTTGTACCAGAGTAGTACCAACGGGCTTCCATCAAAGTTTAAATTTAACTTTAATTGATTTACTTAGTAAATTATAATTTAGTTTAAAATAAAGTGACAAATTTTTTACGTATTAGTTAAAAGGATTAACACAATTTATAGTAAAGAACATAATAATTTAATATAATTATCAAGTTGCTTTGGTATCTGAAGATTGAGGTACTTCATATTAATTTGATTGTTATTACATTAAATTTAGAATTTCCACAATCTTAAAGAAAATTTAACATGATTCTTGTATTTCGAAGCGGTCTTCTAGATCAGGTGTAGGTTAAATCCTACTAGTAAACCTTTATTTATGCATTTAATAAAATTAATAATAATTTTTAATTTCAATTTATAGTATATTTTTGTATTATAAAATAACCTATTATATCAACATTGGTTTCTAAGGGTAAGAAATGCCAATAAAATTTTGTAGAATAATTCCCCGCTCAAAATATCAAAAAATTCTTAAAAAAGTGATTAAGATATAGATACATAAGTGTAAAGCAAACAATGTTTAGTAACTTGAAAGAATTTTTTGTGGTTCAAAAGCTTGTTAAAATTACTGAAGAATACGTTGGAAAAAAAATTTGTTTTAAACATTTTCCGGTGGTTTTTCATAATAATATGTAAAAGTCTTCTATTCAAATTTGTTATTAAAACTTCTTATGCTTTAGAAGAAATGAAAACAAGAATATAGAATTATTTACAAGCACGTTCTTTTATCATACGTTTAATTTTATTATTATCCATAGATTGAAAAAACGTAATCATAATGGTTTATTAAAAAATTGAAATTGTTAAAGAAGTTAAAAGAAAAATGTGTTGGCAAAGTTTAACAAATTCTAAATATAAATCTAAACTATTGTCATTTTCCATAACATTCCAAAGTCTATACCTATTTCGTTATTTTTAGTTTTCTATTTTAGTTTACAATTTACGTAATACGCAGTAAGATATTTACGGAAAGATAAAAATTGTCTGAACATTATTTGTAATGAAATTCCTTCATTGCACATTCCTTCTCACAATTTCTGTAAAATAGTTTTCATTACTATTTTAAGATGTTTACACACTTTTCCTGCAGAATAGAGATCACTTTTATAATGAGATTACAATTAAATGTAAATGTCTATTGAAGTTTTGTAAACGACCACAACACACGTCTCAGAATACACATTTTAGGCAAAACATTGGCTCTTATCAAACTTGTTAAACTGATCACTTTAAAACAAACAAAGTTGTTTCCACATAAAGTTCAAATCCCAAAATTTAATTTCTTTTATAAACATTACCAAGATAAACGTATAGATTTAATACGAAACCCTTATTAGAAGCATAGTTATAAGGGATTGAAACTTTAAATTTGAAAATTCTTAGCTTAGGGCCTGGATAAGTTACAAAAATCTCATGCAGCTCATTAGATTTTCGTTATGTGTATATAACGAAATTAACGAAACATGTAAATTAAAAAAAAAATTGGCCGTTTTTGAGAAAATCAACTTTGAAAGAAAGGACAATTTTAACCCCGTAATTAAGGACAACATTTTATTTCTTTTAAAACCATTTACAAACCATTAGGTGCACTTTTATTCACAAGTCGCAATTTTTTAATTGCGAGTAGTTTTCATGGTTTCTTAGTGAGAGCACAAGCGCCGAAGGGGGCTAAAATCACCATAATGCCGCCATTTTACAATTTAAATTTTGTGACAATGTTTGTTCAATCGGGGTTTAGGGTTACTAAATTTTCACCAAAGACAGACCTTCAGACTCTAGTTTCGACAGACATACACACAACAACACACAACACACGACACACAGACACACACACACACACACACACACACCAACACACAGACACACAACACACAGACACAACAGACACACAGACACACACACACACAGACACACACACACACACACACACACAACACACACACACACAGACACACAGACACAGACACACACAAACACAACACAACACACACACACACACACACACAGACACACAGACACTACAGACACACAACACACACACACACACAACACAACACACAGACACACAGACACACAGACACACAGACACACAGACACACAGACACACAGACACACAGACACAAGACACACAGACACACAGACACACAGACACACAGACACACAGACACACAGACACACAGACACACAGACACACAGACACACAGACACACAGACACACAGACACACAGACACACAGACACACAGACACACAGACACACAGACACACAGACACACAGACACACAGACACACAGACACACGACACACAGACACACAGACACACAGACACACAGACACACAGACACACAGACACACGACACACAGACAACAGCACACAGAACACGACACACAGACACACACGACACACAGACACACAGACACACAGACACACAGACACACAGACACAACAGACAACACAGACACACAGAACACAGACACACAGACACACAGACACACAGACACACAGACACACAGACACACAGACACACAGACACACAGACACACAGACACACAGACACACAACAACAGACAACAGACACACAGACACACAGACACACACACAGACACACAGGCAGACACACAGACACACAACACACAGACAACAGAACACAGAACACAGACACACAGACACAGACACAACACACAGACACACAGACACACAGACACACAGACACACAGACACACAGACACACAGACACACAGACACACAGACACACAGACACACAACACACGACACACAGACACACACAACAGCACACAGACACACACACGACACACAGACACACAGACACACAGACACACACACAACACAGACACACAGACACAGACACACAGACACACAGACACACAGACCATCACAGACACACAGACACACAGACACACAGACACACATAGACACACAGACACACGACACACAGACACACAGCACACAACACACAGACACACAGACACACAACACACAGACACAGACACACAGACACACAACACACAGACACACAGACACACAGACACAACACACAGACACAACACACGACACACAACACACAGACACACAGACACACAGACACACAGACACACAGACACACAGACACAGACACACAACACACAGCACACAGACACACAGACAAACAGGCACACAGAACACGCACACAGACACCAGACACACAGCACAGACACACAGACACACAGACACACACAGACACACAGCACACAGACAGCACAGACACACAGACACACAGACACACAGACACACAGACACACAGACAACACAGACACACAGACACACAGACACACAGACACACAGACACACAGACACACAGACACACAGACACAGACAGACACACAGACACACAGACAACACAGAACACAGACAACACACAGAAACACAGACACACAGACACACAGACACAGACACACAGACACACAGACACACAGACACAGACACACAGACACACAGACACACAGACACACAGACACACAGACACACAGACACACAGACACACAGACACACAGAACACAACACAGACACACAGACACACAGACACACAGACACACAGACACACAGACACACAGACACACAGACACACAGACACACATACACACAGACACACATACACACATACACACATACACACAGACACACAAACACACAGACACACAGACACACAGACATAGAGACACAAAGACACAAAGACACACAGGCTCACAGGCTCACAGACACAGACGAACACAGACACACAAACACACAGACATACAGACACAAAGGGACACAGACAGACAGATACACAGAAACACAGCTACACAGACACACAGACACACAGACACAGAACACAGACACACAGACACACAGACACACAGACACACAGACACACAGACACACAGACACACAGACACAGACAGACACAACACAAGACACAACACAGACACAGACACACAGACACAACAGACACACAGACACACAGACACAGACACACAGACACACAGACACACAGACACAGACACACAGACACACAGACACTCAGACACTCAGACACACAGGCACACAGACACACAGACACACAGACACACAGATACACAGACAAACAGACACAAGACACACACAGACACACAGACACACAGACACACAGACACACAGACACAAGACACACAACACACAAACACAACACACACACACAACCACACAGACACACAGACACACAGACACACAGACACACAGACACAAGACACACAGACACGACACACAGACACACAGACACACAGACACACAGACACACAGACACACAGACACACAACACAGACAGACACACAGACACACAGACACACAGACACAGACACACAGACACACAGACACACAGACACACAGACACACAGACACACAGACACACAGACACACAGACACACAGACACACAGACACACAGACACACAGACACACAGGCACACAGACACACAGACACACAGACACACAGACACACAGACACACAGACACACAGACACACAGACAAACAGGCACACAGACACACAGACACACAGACACACAGACACACAGACACACAGACACACAGACACACAGACACACACAAGACACACAGACACACAGACACACAGACACACAGACACACAGACACACAGACACACAGACACACAGACACACAGACACACAGACACACAGACACACAGACACAAGACACACAGACACACAGACAGACAGACAGACACACAGACTCAGGCACACAGACACACAGACACAAAACACACAGACACAGACACACAGACACACAGACACACAGACACAGACACACAGACACAGACACACAGACACACAGACACACAGACACACAGACAACAGACACAGACACACAGACACAGACACACAGACACACAGACACACAAGACACACAGACACACAGACACACAGACACACAGACACACAGATACACAGACACAGACACAGACACACAGACACACAGACACACAGACACACAGACACACAGACACAGACAAGACACACAGACACACAGACACACAGACACACAGACACACAGACACACAGACACACAGACACACAGACACACAGACACACAGACACACAGACACACAGACACACAGACACACAGACACACAGACACACAGACACACAGACACACAGACACACAGACACACAGACACACAGACACACAGACACACAGACACACAGACACACAGACACACAGACACACAGACACACAGACACACAGACAGACACACAGACACATAGACACACAGACACACAGACACACAGACACACAGACACAAGGACACACAGACACACAGACACACAGACACACAGACACACAGACACACAGACACACAGACTCACAGACACACAGACAGACAGACACACAGACAAACAGGCACACAGACAAACAGACAAACAGGCACACAGACAAACAGGCACACAGAGACACCGACACACAGACACTCAGACACACAGACACACAGACACACAGACACAGACACACAGACACACAGACACACAGACACACAGACACACAGACACACAGACACACAGACACACAGACACACAGACACACAGACACACAGACACACAGACACACAGACACACAGACACACAGACACACAGACATACAGACACACAGACAGATAGATACGCAGGCATACACGAAATTTATTTCTGAAAACTTTAGGACACGAAAATGCAGGAACAAAGCTCTTAAGATCTTATACATGTTATTTTATATTATATTATCCATATATATATATAACAATTAATCAATTAACAGATAGCGAAACAATGTACAGACAATCGCACCTTAGTGATCACTTTACTTATACTAAATGGAAATGCAAAACGAAAACTTAGAGCGCTGAATGAGAACAGCAATTTAAAGAACGTATGTGGATAAAAACAGAGTCAGATCAATACGCATTTAACATAATTAATTTCTTTTTTGAAAAGTGTCCATATCAGAACACGCGTGAAAGAGAGTTTTAACTTTTAATATTAATTAACTTGTTCAATTTATATAACAATATTATAAGTTAATTAAATAATGCAAAACGAAGTTAAAATTAGACTGGACTGTTCTCACACTTTCTTAATAAAGGCGTCAAATACTCAATTTTGAAAACTTAGAATTTTATGAGCTTCAATTTAGCCTAAGCTTATAGGTTATTTTAATTATATCTCAATTTTTGAACTATACAACTTGAAACGTTTTGAATATACATATCAAGTATGCATTACATGAATAATTTATTTATGAATATTATTGAAATGAAACGAAATTGCCTCACAGTTTGATAAACGTATACGGTATAACGGTTATTTTAATAGATTTAACAGATTAAAATCTTGAAAAATTCTAGCACTAATGTCTGACGTCTAAATATGTATTTAATTTAACGCATTTAACTCAAATTTGCTTAAGACGTTCGTTAGTTAAAATTCGATGACTGTTCCACTTTTTTAATCAATGCTAAAACTAAATTTGATAGCATTCTTTGCCTGTTAAGTTTATTTGAATCTTAAATGTCAATACTTAAATGTTAAACTGCTGAATATATATATAAGTATATTAATAAAATCTATATTATACTATATATATTTATACAGATATATACACTTGATGTCCATGACTCCGTACGGCGTCTACATTTAAGGTTGACGTCAATTTAACAAGATCTGCCTAATATCGTTTGTGACTTCCAAGTGTAACATCTGTACAGATCAAGCGCTTCGTTAGGCGAAAACGTTGATTGAAAATTTTTTACTAATGCTAAGTAAGATTTAACATTTAGATAATCTTATATGTAACTTAATGTTAATATGCATTATAATATATATATATATATATTTATGGATTATGTTTGACCCTTAGGTATATTATATTTGATACACAAAGATTACATATGTTTTTGTGTTCATGGTATACTTCTAAGTCAGCGTCTTCTTGCGCCTAAGCTGATAAAACTGTTTTTACTCATCTTAAAGTATTTAACTACTTTAGCAAGTCAAATAGTTACTGGTGGAAGTATCAAATTTAAATTATTAAATACATATATTCGATTTATAGATAATTTATATTAATTTTTAATATTTTTAACGCGTTCTTTTAGCTGGTTTTTGGCTGGCCTTAGCAATTTACATTTTCGCATGTAGATATTGTAAGTTTTGGTAACGTAAATTTACTTTTATACATAGATAATTAAAATTTTTTAATTTTAAGTATTTAACGTAATTAGAAATATTTACTTGTTATGTTAGAGCAATTAATTATAATACGCTTTACTGGAAATTTTTAATTTTCTTGTAAACACTTTACAAGTGTTGCTTTTTGCATTAATATTTAATACTGAGAATTTATTAACATAAAATTAACAATAAAAGAATTATTATTACTTGTTATTAAATACATAAATAAACGTTTACTGCAATATTTGAATTCATAACATTACTTTGTTAGCAGTTAATATTTAATGAGCTATCGAGATACAACAAAAATCGACAATAAAAGTTAATTGTCTTTTTATTAAAACATAAATAAACGTTCTACTCAATGGATTTGAATTCAAAATACATGTAATGTGAGCCGTAATATCCAATGAGCTTCGCGATAACAAAGCAATCGACAGTATTAAAATATTATAAGTCTTTTTATGAATACTGATATGAAAATTTATAATGGATGAATCAACATTATTATTAATGTACCTGATTCCAATGATCATATATAAAGCCATATTGACTAAGATTAAAATATGTACTTTTGTATGAGTACTGACTTAAAATCTAAATAATGAGATGCAGTCATTAATGAATTAGCTAAATATCATAAAT
>JARFJB010002394.1:97500-167500 GCA_036346205.1 Vesta saturnalis | reverse complement strand
GCAGAGATGAAAATGAAAAGTAAAATCTGCTTGTATTGACAATTTGGATAAAATGTCCTTTTCATTACGGGAGTCGCATAACATCGTGGTGAATATAATCTATATTCCAGTAAACCTGTGACCTTGTTTCTATAAAATTTGTATTTTGCGATTATATCTCTATTATCTAAAATGCAACTTTGTAATGTAAAGGAATCAACGTACACGTGCGGTATACGATTTGAATGATATTCGTCAGAAACCAATTTTTATTGAAACGTTTGCCCTCATCTATTTATGAATTGTTTGTAATTTTTCCATTCAAGATGTGTCTTACAATACGAAACATACTACCTTTTACTAATGTTAGACATATTTTTTATTAAAAAATAATAAAGATCAATATTCATATTTAGTGGTGTTGTATTCTTAATCCTTTTTGTGTAATAATCAAAACAAACTTATTTTTACTTATCCTCCCTTGTTTAGATATTTATAATTTAATTTCGATGAAATTTTAAGCACACTTTATTTACGTCTGGAGCAGTTTGTATTTTCCTCAGGGTTGTAAAGCTAGGCATACAGTTTTCCATTCTACGCTATATGTAAAACTATCTTTGTACGGCATTTTAAAAGACGATTCCAACGCTATTTACACCGATACTTAATTTTTTAGCTATTCCATTTTTTTAGGTTAATAATAATCGTCTTGCTCACCATAGCTCTCTACATTATTTTGGTTATTTCTGATGTAATGTCGATGAAATTTTGAACACGTTATTTACAATGCCTGGAGCATTACCACTGATTAATAGTAGTTTATTTTTTTACGTATGTTTTAATTATTTCACTAAACGTAAAAACAATTTTTACGGTGGAGTTTAGAGGACGGCGGAAATGAAGGAAGGGCAAAGTGGGTCATGGTTTTGCCGTTTTCCTTGGATAAAACCATGGTTTGCGAAGGGAATGGTCGCATCCTGCTGTCCTAACTTTGGCTTGTACTTGCGACAAATCTGGTTATTTATAATATAATATTTTATAGGAAAAAGAAACGGTCGATCTCAAACGTGCTGGAATATTTACAATTTAATTAAATATTTAGTTTGCTGTTTAATCAGCGTTATTTGATCATTAATGTTAATTTCGCTTGATTTTCTGATTCGTTTTGAGATACTTCTGGTTCAATACTACAGGTATTGGAATATACGAGCTTACAAATTTTCTAATGAGCTTGGCGACAAAGCTCAACGGTGCATTTGAGAGCGCATACTGCTTATGTAGTACCAGACTACCTACGATGGCTCCCGCTTATGGACTGATTTGAACATTTATTGTAGCTGTTTTAGACGGGCGTTATATTTAATTATATCTGTGCGGTATACTTCAATATTTTAATTCGAGACGGTTTAGAACTTTCGAATGAATTAAAAAAATTAGAAAATTCGGGAACAAAACCTGAAATGCACTATTAATTGCGAATGTAAGTTCGCCAATATGTTTGCCCCACAATCGGTGTTTATTTTCGCAAACCTTTGCTATCAGTTTAAACGTTCTACAGTATAAATGAGGGGTAAAACGGCAAAAAATTACAAAGTCTGACACCAATTTTTTAAGGTTCTGCTATCGTATTGAGTCCCATTATCAATAATTTCAAGGTGCACTGAATTTCATAATTTGTTACATTTGTTAAATACTCACTAGAGCATCCAGCCCGTAAAGGCAATTTGTGCAACGGCATAGCTCAGTGGTGTGGGCATGGTTCTTACTTAATATCGTAAAAAGGCACTCGTCACAACTCCAAAATCGTCCACATGGGGTAAAAATGTCAAAAAGGCGCCACCTGGTAAATATATTTATAACGGAAAAAAACGTCATGAACAGATCTTAGATTGGCCCAACAGGAAACCAAAACGTTCACTCAAAAATAAACTACTTTACTACTAAAAATTCTATTCGAAAAATCTTGACGCGAAGTTCACCTAAACTTTTCAATGAAATCTTAAGCTTTAAATCTAAGTCGAACAATGCGATAATAAAACCCAAAACTCCCTAAAATCTCGCCAAACCTTAACGCAACAATTATTATCTCAAATAACCAATAATAAATGAAAATACGGTAATTAATTCTTCAATTTAAAACACAGAAATATGCCACTACAACAAAATTAAACGCGATTGAAAGTGTATATTATCCTAAAATTACGAAACGTCGATATCGGGATGTAATACCTACATTCGAGAAAAGTACAGCTCATTTTCAAACAAATAACAAACTGGTTACCTTTTGACAAATCAGACCCAGCAATGATGTCTAAAATCGGTAGGTTGATTCTTATAAAAAGTAACTCCAAAAAAAGGGCGACTATTCGCAACACCCTCGTATGCAAAACAAACAGATGTTCTGTCAACAACCGACTCAATTCATAATTTACGTTAGGTTATAAACTAAAACTTCTTGTAAAGTATCTTATTACCAAAATCAAAAAAACAATCGCTCAATTGGAGAAATTCTTATTAATCATTACGTTGAAGCTTACTGATACATCAAAATATTACTCAAAAAACTTGTAAAACTTGAATAAAATTTGATCACATCCTAAATACAATGCAAACTTATTTATCTCGATCCTTCTCATAAAATAATTCAACATACTACAAATATCTAATCTGTCAATGTATCTTTACGTCGGCAATATTGCAGGCTCAGAGGATAAAGTCACAATAAATTCCAGTCTCTTAATAAAACAGTTATAACATTAACAATGGTCATGTATTAGAACATTTACATATTAAAACAGTTACATAGAAAAACAACACATTAAATTTCGCAATTCAAACCAAGAAACCAACAAAATAATGATCAAATTCGGCCAGCGCTTACAAGGCAATTTTATAAATAACTACCTTTTAATCAACATAACGGAAATAAGAAAGATATCGGTAACATTAATTTTGATACAATTGCATGAAATAAACTTTCAATGCACATTACACAGATAAAAAATTCAAGAGACCTTAACAAACAAATCGTGTGAATAATAAATTTAGATAAAATAATTATTCCTAATAAGACTTCATATCCCAAAGTTGGAACATGATGAGCTATATCGAACTGTTCTCCTTGGCCACTGATAACGGTAATCGTTGGGTTAGTGTCCATTAGCGCTATAAATTTTTTTTTCTAAAGTAACATTTACAAAAGGACGGGGATCAAAGAGGGATTGGTGTTTAACTTTTATTCTTTTTTTAATTGCAACTTCAAATAGCAGTTTTTTGAGTTTGAACAAGATTTCTAGGAATAATACCTATTTTTCCACAACGTGAACAACACAAATTGGTTCCATCATTGTGAACGATAGTGGCCAACTTCATTGCATTTCTAACATTTTATTTAATTAAATTAATTAATTAAACATAATTATTATTATGAGCTAAAATTAAATTATTATTAAAGGGATTACTTTGATTTGTGTTCGTTAATATTTTGACTAACAGAATTTCTATTGAAATATTTATATCAAGCTCACTGAATGCAAGTTATCATATGCGATATACAATTATGCCTTAAATGTGCACCCTTATTGAGTTGCCTGCATTAGATTCATTACATCGAAATTTCTGTAATTTAAAATACTTAGCTGTTTTGTTTTTTTATGGTGTATTGTTGTAATTATGTTTACACAAACCTATACGTTTCGATACTACTTACAGTTATCGTTCTCAGTAGTAATAGAATCTTTTAGAATTTTTTAAGATGTTGAACCAAATTTGCGAAATAGCAAACATCAGTCTGTTATTAATACAAGTTTGATAAACGCATAAAGCCAACTATGGAATATAATTTTAGCAAAGAATAACTATATCCTTAATAAATTAAAAATTGTTAAACTGCCTTGAATATGACAAATCAGAACACCCTCTAACGGTCGAACGCTAACAGTAAAAAATGTCATAATCAAAGAGCAAATTTAATCAAATTATAATGTAAATGTAAAGTTGTGAAAAATTTTAATTTAAAATTGATAAAGCATTCACAAATAGAAACTTGGAATATAAATTGATATGCTGGGATATCGTGGTAATTTAATGGCACAGTGGGGCTAATATTCTGCTGGCTAATGTTGGGTATGGAGTAGAACACAGTCGTATTTTAATTTATCGGAAAACTTTTAACATTTGTGGTATTTAAATACGGTTCACTAAGCACGTGCGCAATTGTAGCAAGTAGTCGGGACATTGGTTGGGGTTTCATCATACGCGGTGGTTCTTTCTTTCAGATAGGCGAATAATCGGTTGTGCAGATTATTTATGTTCCCAATTGGGCCTAAATTGGACTTGACGGTTTCCTGCTGAAATTGCACTTTATGAAGGCAATAAATCCAGATAACTTTATCGTCTTCGGCGGGCGGGTTATCTGCGGCATCGCTTTCTATATTGACAAGGATGGTGCTAGAATATTTGCCCTCAAAACGGGCATATTCTCAAAAAAGTTATTATGCTACGGAAGAGTTATTAGTTTCCGTCTCTGCTCGTTAGCGTTAAGTGTGACACGCAGCAAATATGTCTAATGTATTTGGATTCTTATTACAAGTACGGTTTTCTCAACCCCTGGAGTGGAATGTGTATATCGGTTTGTCAATTCCAAGGGTTGATACGATTTGTCTCGACCGCGACCCAAAGAAACAAACTGCTTAGTCCAGCTCGTCCTAGGATCAATACTAAACCTTTACGGCTTACAAGAGGGCTTCAAAGTATCCTTCTATACAAATGCAAGATTTTGACCAATAATGATGAATAATAAATGGTTATGTTTTTACCAAATACGAGCACTACGAGCAAATATCTACCAAAATAAAAATTAATCAGGCAACTAACGCTTTACGTTGTAAAACACAACAAGTTGCTATACGTTGTGAAATTAAAATGTATGCATGTAATAACATTGCAGCGTACCCCGGCGAAATCCCAATTTAACCGGCCTTCATTATTATTACTATTATTACCCAAATAATGGCATCGGATTGAACTCCCAATCAAGTGGCGTTATTATAACCAATACAGTATATATGTACTAGATACTTTAAAACTGCATTAAAAAGTATATCCATTTTACAAAGTCGCCATACAAATATAATAGTATGTAATAAATTTATTGACCACACAAAACATTGAGGTTAACTCTGTGAAACTTTGTGTTACCAAACTCTGTAGGAACAGAAAAAGCATAGTACGCAAGTCGGGTGGTAATGTCTATTACGCATTTGTTTAAATTACGACACTCGTGCCACTAACTACCCTTATTATGTACTATCCTATACTTGGTTTAGCAATTATCTTACACCTTTACTTTATCCACAGGTGCGACGTTTATACATATAGTTCAATTTATGCAGATGGGTGTCGATGCTCTACGATTCTTAAATCAAGAGAGCTGCACTCGGACGACTTGGTGATCGGTAAATTTTTAGAATGGCAGGACACCTTGTTTTGCTTGCCACTCGGGACCAGCAGGTAGAAAAATATGTTTAGTAACGGTATCGGAGTTCTAGTAAGCCTTTGGATGTTTCTAAACAAAAATTATGAGATACCAAATTTGTTTAACCTTTCTGGATACCGTCCTGATTATGCAGATATAACAGGTTTTAGATACGCGAATGTTTAGTCTCTCTTAAAATATTTAAAAGGAACGTTTTTTTGTATCGTATCAGTAGGTACCTAAGTTATCCTTTTTATATGTTTACTCTAGGTCAGTTTTATTCAGAAATAAAATCGATCATTTTTTAACCTAGATTGTTACCTATTTAAAGGATTAAAACCATCTTAAAAAAAAGACAGGGAAATTAAATTACTAATAACTACTATTTACGGGATTATCTTAACGGGGTTAAGTTACTTACAATAAAATTATGTACAGTATTTTACTTTATAGAAGACGAACTGTTGCTCTAAAATGATAACACGTTCATGGTGGTTAGAGGAGTTGTTTTCAGTAAGTCTCTCTTATAAATATAAAACGTATACGATTTCTTTGATTGTTAGATCGTAGATTAACTGAGCAATTGGGCTTTTATTAAGAGAAAAGAATTTATGTTTAGAAACCAAACTATTTGGGACCTTCGTTAACACATCTGGTTAGGATTAATTGTAACGATTTAATTCCACAGTTCCATTGCCAATATTTAAATCGTTTACATGTATACGCCAACTTACGATAGAATAGTCATATAAAATAATATGACAATAAAGAAGGCACTTAAAAAAAAGAGGAACGTTGTCTAAATAAATATTTGAAAAAAAGACGATTTTTTTTTGAAAAGTAAACGTTGAGTTTACGAGTACCAAAGTTTACTTCGCATTATTGCGGATTTGATTATTAAGAGTTCGGTGAACTTTAATTAAGTGATTTTGATTGAAAGGTCTTCTTAACAAGGCGTAAGTTACATATCTTTTAATTACCCAAAACTAATTACAATCTTTTTAGCTTTTGTCCGTACTTCTCATCTCAGATTTATTTGATACCGAATAATGAATTTCTAAACTACCAGAATCTTGTGAAACATGCTAATAGTCGTGCAAGTTTGTCTGAAAAGCATGCTGGTAGTTAGAGGATTATCATTGGAAAGGCCAACAACGAATTTTACTTAATTAATAACAAAATATATATTAAGAACTGGATAATATACTTGGGAATTTTCATAGTTAATGTCGGATAACACATGGGAGCGGAATCTGCTACAGATAGGTGTTTCTCCATTTTATTCCGCAAATCAAAATATTTGTTAATTTAGTTACAAACAGTATCAAAGACATTTTATGTTTTGTTTGACTTTCAATTTAATTTATAGCTTTTTTGATCACTGCTTAGTTTTGAGTTATCATTTTACATACTTTCCACTTTAAAATTACAAGTAATATTAAAGTTCAACTTGTTATTTATAAATTTATAATAAACTAACGATCTGTACCATTTAATCTGTCATAGTCAAAAAAAAAAAAAATAGAAAGCCGGTGAAAAAATGTGAGATTATACGATCGTATATTCATTTCTTTTTGTGCACCCTTAATTGTAAAATTACCATAATTATTTAGATATAGTCTGTAAAAATAAAGATTTTCTATTTCGGCTTAGCGCTTTATTACTCTGAGACATTGGCCGTTTCTTTCTAACGTTTGGGTTTCAATAGAAACGTACGCGACCTTAATGAAAGCGTAAATTACCTGCTCAATGACTTAAGACCGCTCGAGAGACGTAAACACAATGAAATTTTAATTTTATTCCAGAAGTTATAAAACGTTTTGAACGATTTTTAATTTTAACTATGTTGTAAAGTTTTTTTTGTGCGTGGATGTAGAGGTTTATTACTTAATATAATTCATTTATTTTGAAATGTGCAACAACGAAATCATTAATTGGTAATTAAAAAGGAATTGATATGCATAAACCAGTTTTTATTGTTTACTAATATCTCGATCAAAGTATTCATATACATTCACAATAAGTTGTTGGCACATTTTATTAAAACAGCTTCCGGGCATCGTTATTAGGTTTCAATAAGAACACGTTGCCTTATCACAGCAAAAGCAAAGAATAATTCAAATATTATATAGGAATGCACTTATACCTAATGGGATAATTAGTAGAAAGTGATCAAAGTGGTAATCAATTCCTCATTATTTAATCTATTATAATAGGTGGCTATTTGCGTATTTAGACCCCAAAATAATACATTGCCTCAAAATTTTTTTAAAAAACGAACTTCGAATACCGCCGTAACGAAAGTATAAAAAAATCTGGCCTTATCAAAAAGATAAAATTTGATAATTTCGAAATTTAATATCTGGAAAAGTATTCGAGATACCGGAATATTGAATTCAGTACCGAACTAAGTTCGTTGAAAACGTTTGGTAACTTCTGGAATAGGATTACATTTCCATTGTCGCGAGAAAGAAACGGCTATATATTTCCAATATCTCCGAGTAATAAAGCGCTAAGCCGAAATAGAAAATCTTTATTTTTACAGACTATGGCATGAGTGTTACAGTAGTTAACAAATTTCGGTAAATAAATGTAAAGTGATACAAATTTTAATTTACTGCTTTTCCATTAAGATTAAAATTGAGATACACTCCCGATAGGCTTATTGGCACGAACCCAGCATAAGTTACCCGTTTACATCTCATATTATTATTCATTATTATTATAACCAACCCAAATGGTTATATAACTACTTAATATTGTACGGTTTTTCTTTGTTAGTATGCTCATGCTTATGGTTAGTATTTTACTTGTTTTTAGCTTATACATATCCTTGTCGTATGCCCCGGTCAATCCATTCTTGTTGCTGTTGCGATGTTTTGTGTTATTGTATGGCGTATAATCATAAGGTGTGGTTATTTTTGGTATAAAAAAAAGATTTGGGTTTATTTGATTATTGAATAATGTGTTAATTGGTTTAAGTGTGCGTGTTGCTTAGTGGGGTGTATCGTGCTTAGGGTGGTTAATCTGATTCTTTGTCCGGTATCATGCTAGGTCGTCATCGAAACGGGAGGATTCAGAGGGCATATGGGATGTTGTCTAGGGATTCTTATATCTCCTCGGGGAGGTCTTCAAGGAGTTGTGTGAGGATCGCGAGAGGTAGGGGTAGGTTTCCTCCGTGGGAATTGGGGAAAACGGTAGTTGTAGGGAGTGGTAAGGATTTCTTTGGCTAGGATAGTATCGTCGAAAATTCTTTTATGCGCGAAGTTTTTCTGAAGTGTTTGGATGCTGTGTGTGATTGGTGGTATGTTTGCGTGTTGTATTGTGAGGTTACAAGGGTATCTGAGGGGTAACATGCGTAAGCGTCTAAACATTCGGCGTCCACAGGAGGCGATAGAGGAAAGGTTATAAGGGTTTATATTAGTGTATATGGGTGCTCGGAAAACCATAACATGACGGATGTTTGTTTTGTAGGTGTGTTGAAGTGTTTTAGGGTGGCAACCTTTGATTCTGCCCTGGAGGGCGCCCAGTAGGTTTGCGCGGTTTCTAATCCTATTGAGTGTTTTTTTTACATCAGGGAGCCAATTGAGGGTTCTGGTGAAGAGGATTCCTAGGTAGGTGACTTCATCTTGGAGTGTGAGTCGTTCTTGGTTTAGGGCGAGGAAAACATTTCTGGAGGCAAGCTTTGGGAACTTGTCTTCGGTGTAGTTAGGATGTCGGAATAGGGTTGTTTGGATTTTGGAGGGATTGACGGAGACTCTACCGGTTTGCCCAGTTGGGAAAGGTAGGGTCTTGGTATCAGGCGGAAGGCCGTTTCGCTGTTCCGATTAACCGTCCATAAGGTGGTGTCATCCGCAAACTGCGCAACGACTTGTATAACCTTGGGAATCTCTGATGCAAAGATGGTGTAAAGGATAGGGGCTAAGGCAGAACCTTGCGGTACGCCTGCTGTAGGTTGAAAAGGATCGGATGTTTAATGTCCAGAAACACAGCCAGATTGTATTGATTGTGATTGAATGCTTTGATGGTCTCTGTAAGCAGCTTCAATAAGGGATCGTGACACGTTTGGTTGGGACGGAAGCCGAATTGGCTGTTAGGAAGGAAGTTGTTGAATTTTAAGTCGGCGTGGGGTTTCGGTATCATGATGGTGGAGGGTGATTTCCAGTCCGTCGGGAAATGGGATAGGATAAAGCATTAATTGCATATGTTGGAGAGTAATAGGAGGGCTGGGTCGGGTAAGTGACAGAGGGTTTTGCGATTCAGGTCGTAATGACCTTGGGCAGAATTTTTTTCTTTTTTGAAATAAGTGTATATCTGGTTAAGCGTGATGGGGCATAAAAGGGGTTCTCGCTATCGCGTTGGATTTCAGCAAGGTTAAGGTTGCAGAATTCTTCAAGGCGACCCTCAAGGAGTGCCTTGAATCGGTTATCGAATAGGGGATCGTCGGGGGATCGAAAAATGGATTGGAGCTGGTGGCCAAAGAAATCAGCCTTCCCTTGGTCGCAGGAGAATAGGTTCCCCTGAAAGACGGTTAGGTGGGATTTATGATTAACTTTTCTTCTGGTCAGTCTATCGAACTGTTGCCAGAAGAGTTTAGCATTTCTCTAATCTAACTAGGAGGTGGTTTTGGTCCAGGAGTCTTCTGCGTGTTTGTTTGCTTATCGCCTGATTAAGGCGTTAAGGCGATTGTATTCGGTCTTGAGAACCGTATCCCTGGATTGCAAGAATTGACGATAGATTCGTATTTTCTCTATGATTCAGATCACAATGTGATTAATGGTACCGAGATATCGACCGCTTCCGTAATTACGGGAGTTAGGCCTCTAATGGCTCTCTCGAAATTTTGGGTCGTTAGAAGATTGGGTGTAGGAAGATTGTTTGAGATGTGTTCGAACACATTCCAGTCTACTTTTGAAACATCTTTAATGACTCTATTGAGGAGATGTAGGGAGAGCTGGACAAAACAAAGTTTTGACCAGTAGCGGTATGTGATCGGATGTGATCGTGATGCCTAGGAAGCACTCACGATCGAAATAGTGAGCTATGGGTTCGGAAACTATGACATGATCTACTATTCAGGCACCTAAATGTTAGAAGTATGTTGGCTGTGTGTTGGCGATTCGCAAGAGCGACAACTGCAACAGAGCGGGCATTGAAATTACCTAGGATAACTGCATCAGGGAGGCTAGCGACGTAGATCAAATGGTCATTGGATATGGTGTTATGACCGGACGGGTTGCAGTATGAAATAAATACAATAGGAGTGGGTAAGTGCACCGTCGCAGCAACGCATTGGAGATGCTGTAGATGCGCACGAAGTTGAAAAGGAGTGGATGGGAAGCAATTTTTAATTAAGAGAGCGGTTCCGTGTTGGATATTGTTTACGTAGGTGTGAAATGTGTTGAAATTAAGTGTGCATCTGGGTGTGAGTTTTGTTTCTGTTATGGAAAGGATGTGTATATTGTGTGTGTGTGTGTGTGTGTGTGTCGTGTGGTGTACGTGTGTGCTGTACGTGTGTCGTGTACGTGTGTGCTGCTGTTGCGTGCGTGTGTGCGTGTGTGCGTGTGTGCTGTGTGCGTGTCGTGTGTGTGTGTGTCTGTCTGTCTGTCTCTGTCTGTCTGTCTGCCTGCTGCCTGCCTGCCTGCCTGCCTGCCTGCCTGTCTGTCTGTCTGTCTGTCTGTCTGTCTGTTCGTCTGTCTCTGTCTGTCTCGTCTGTCTGTCTCGTCTGTCTGTCTGTCTGTCTGTCTTCTGTCTGTCTGTCTGTCTGTCTGTTCTGTCTGTCTGTCTGTCTCGTCTGTCTGTCTGTCTGTCTTGTCTGTCTGTCTGTCTGTCTCGTCTGTCTGTCGTTGTCGTTCGTCTGTCTGTCTGTCTGTCATGTCTTGGTCTGATCTGTCTCCTTCGTCTAGTCTCGATTGTCTGTCTGTCTTCGTTCGTTCAGTCTGTCGGTCTGTTCTGTCTGTCTGTCTGTCTGTCTGTCGTTCGTCTGTCTGTCTGTCTGTCTGTCTGAATATCTGTCTGTCTGTCGTCTGTCGTCTGTCTGTCTGTCGTCGTTCGTCTGTCTGTCTGATCTGTCGTTCGTCGTCGATCTGTATGTACTGCTCTGTCTGTCTAGTCTGTCCTGTCTGTCTGTCTCGTCTGTCTGTCTGTCTGTCTGATGATTCGTCTGATCTGTCTGTCTGTTGTCTCCTGTCTGTTCTGAGTCTGTCTGTCTGTTGTCGTCTGTCGTGTCTGTCTGTCTGTGCTGTCGTTGCGTCTGTTGTCTGTCGTTGTCTGTCTGTTCGTGTCGTCTGTCTGGTCTGTCTGTCTGTCTGTCGTCTCGTCTTGCGGTCTGTCTCGTCTGTCTGTCTGTCTGTCTGTCTGTCTGTCTGTCTGTCTGTCTGTCTGTCTCGTCTGTCTGTCTGTCTGTCTGTCTCGTCTGTCTGTCTGTCTGTCTGTCTGTCTGTCTGCGTCTGTCTGTCTGTCTGTCTGTCTGTCTGTCTGTCGTTCGTTCGTGTCTGTCTGTCTGTCTGTCTGTCGTGTCGTCTGTCTGTCTGTTCTGTCTGTCTGTCTGTCTGTTCTGTCTGTCTGTGTCTGTCTGTCTGTCTGTCTGTCTCTGTCTGTTGTCTGTCTGTCTGTCGTCTGTCTGTCGTCGTCGTTGGTCTGTCTGTCTGCGTCTGGTCGTGTCTCTCGCTCTCTTCGTTCTCGGTTGTTTGTCGTTTTGTTTTTTGTTCGTCGTGCTCTTCTTGTTCTGTGTTCTTTCCTGTGGTTGCTTCTCTCTTTTCGTCGTCTGTTGCGCTCTCCTGTCGTTGCCGTTTCTCTGGTTGTTTTCTGTTGTGTCTGTTTTCGTTGCGTCTTCGTTCCCGTCTTTTTGTTTTGTCCTGTTCTGTTCGTCGTCTTTTCCGTTGTGTGTGTTTCGTTTCTCTTCTTGTTGTGGTTCGTTGTTGTCTTGTTTTGCTGCTTCCTCTCTGCTGTTCGCGTGTTTTTTTTTTGTTTTCTTTTTTCTTTGTTCGTCGCGTTCTCTTTGTCGTGTTTCTCTCGTCTGTCTGTTGCTTCTCTCTTGTCTTGTTGTTTGTCTTCTTCTGTTCGTCTGTTCTTGTCTGTTGGCCTCCTCTTCGCGTCTTGTTGTGTGTCTCTTCGCTTCGCGTTCTTCTTCGTTTCGTCGCTTTTTCGTTCGTCTGCGTTTTGTTCTCGTTTCGTCGCTCGTTGTTCTGTCTGTGTCTGTTGCTGTGTCTGTCTGCTGCTGTTGTTGTCGTCTGCTGTCTGTCTGTCGTTCTGTCTCCTGTCGTCTGCTCTGTCTTGCTTGTCTGTCGTCTGTCTGTCGTCTGTTGTTTCTTGTCTGTCTGTCTGTCTGTCTCGTTGTCGTCGTCTGTCTGTCTGTGTCTGTCTGTCTGTCGTCTGCGTTGTCTGTCTGTCTCGTCTGTCTGTCTGTCTGTCTGTCTGTTGTCTGTCTGTCTGTCTGTCGTCTGTCTGCTCTGTCTGTCTGTCTGTCTGTCGTTGTCTTCTGTCTGCGTCGTCTGTCGTCTGTCTCTCTGTCTGCGTCCTGTCCTTCGTCTGTCTGTCTGTCTGTCCGTCTTCTGTCTGTCTGTCGTCTTCTGTCTGTCTGTCTGTCTGTCTTCTGTCTGTCTGCGTCTGTCTGTCTGTTTCTTTGTCTGTCGTCTGCTTCTTCTGTCTGTCTGTCTGCTGTCTGTCTGCTGTCTGTCTGTCTGTCGTCGTCGTTGTCGTTTTTCTCGTCGTCTGTCTGTCTGTCTGTCTGTCTGTCTGCGTTCTGCGTTGCGTCCTGTCTGTCTGTCTTGTCTGCGTCTGTCTTGTTCTGTCTGTCTGTCTGTCTGTCGTTCTGTCTGTCTCTGTCCTGTCTGTCTGTCTGTTGTTTCTGTCTGTCTGTCTGTCTCGTCTCGTCTGTCTGTCGTCTGTCTGTCTGCTCTGTCTGTCTGTCTGTCTGTCTGTCTGTCTGTCTGTCTGTCTGTCTGTCTGTCTGTTTTTTCTGTCTGTCTGTCGTGTCCTGTCTTCTGTCTGTCTGTCTGTCGTCTGTCTGTCTGTCTCTGCTGTCTGTCGTCTGTCGTTGTCTGTCTGTCTGTCTGTTTTGTCTGTCTGCGTCTGTCTGTCTGTCTGTGTCTGTCTGTCTGTCTGTCTGTCTGTCTGCTCTGTCTGTCTGTCGTCTGTCTGTCGTCTGTCTGTCTTGTCTGTCTGCTGTCTGTCTCTGTCTGCCGTCTGCCTTGTCTGTCTGTCTGTCTGTCTGTCTCTGTCTGTCTGTCTGTCTGTCTGTCGTCGTCTGTCTGTCTGTCTGTCGTCTGTCTGTCTGTCGTTCGTCTGTCTGTCTGTCTGTTGTCTGTCTGTCTGTCTGTCTGTCTGTCTGTCTGTCTGTCTGTTGTCTGTCTGTCTGTCTGTCTGTCTGTCTGTTGTCTGTCTGTCTGTCTGTCTGTCTGTCTGTCTGTCTGTCTGTCTGTCTGTCTGTCTGTCTGTCTGTCTTTCGTCTGTCTGTCTGTCTGTCTGTCGTCTGTCTGTCTGTCTGTCGTCTGTCGTCTGTCGTCGTCTGTCTGTCTGTCTGTCTGTCTGTCTGTCTGTCTGTCTGTCTGTCTGTCGGTCTGTCTGTCTGTCTGCTTGTCTGCCTGTCTGCCTGTCTGCCTGTCTGCCTGTCTGCCTGTCTGCCTGTCTGCTGTCTGTCTGTCTGTCTGTCTGTCTGTTTTCGCCGCTTCCGGCACTTGAAGGTATAGGAATGGTGAGATTCCCCGCAGTTGTTACACCTTGGGTTAGCCGAGGATATGCAGGAGGAGGATCTATGACTTTCGTCACGATTGGGATAACGGATTGCACGGATAGGACACTCCTCAGCGGTATTCCCCATCTGCGTGCAGGTGGAACAATACTTTGTGGGTGGTTGAGGGAGAAGGGATGGTTCGCAACTGTAGTGCCCGAACATGACTACACCGCGTGCTAGGAGGTTCATAAGAATGGTTTGGGGCAGGATTTGATCTTTTATACTCTCACAGGCGGAGTCTAAAGCTTAATTACGGATTTCTCAAGCGAACAGGGACAATATGTAAATGTTAAAAAACGGATCTTAATTAATAGGATACTTTTATTTAATTAAGTCTTACAGTACTGGCGGTTTGTAATAAGCATCTAACTTTTACCACAAAAATGATTTACATACAGGTGATACATTTATGTATTTTTTTCTTATAAAGATTAGAAGGGTTTGCTATTCTACCTATATCCATAAAAATTAACATCAAATCGATAAATGCACTTGAAAATAGGTACCAACATACTTAGTAAGCAAACAAAATAAGACGATAACGCAAACAGATAATTCTTCATTGCGTTAAATTTTTTAAACTGTTAAGCTGATACTTTTTGTAATTGTGCAACAAGGTATGGATGAATCTACACTCCGATTATCATAAGGTAGTTCTAGTATTACTATTGATAAATATGTGAACACTAAACTAACTATATATTTAATTGTTAGGTATCGTCAAGCTTAAATTATAAAACTACACAAAAAAAGAAGGGCATTGTAGAATATGAAAAAGAAACTGGAATAAATCAATTATAACTAAATCATTCAATATGCTTAATAAGTTAGTGATGATTGACGTATATTCAATGAGTACAATAATGTAGGTAATTTTAATAACTCTACAATTAAACCTTTAAATAAATACTCTCATTTGTCTCGTTAACAACTGCGTTTGTACATACCTATACGTATACATATACAGGGTGTCCGGAAATGATGCGCAAAAAATTTAGTTGCTGATTCTATATAAAAAATGAGTGTGACAAGTTCCTATAATACTTTTTCGAAAACTCAAAAATAACGGATCTACAGGGCGTCAAAGTTAGATTTAAAAAATATATCTTTTTTAATAACTTTTTTGTTGGTAATCCGGTTGTTTTAAAATTTGGTACAATTATTACTTATGATCTTTTGTATTATCAGTCAATAGTTGACATTTGTCCCTCATTGCGAAGGGGATGAACTCAACCTTTCCATCTACTTAGTAACCTATAGCTCTTTGGTTTTTTAGTTTTTGTTGTGTACGGTTTCAAAAAATAAAAGGGCGCCTAAAATTACGCAAAAAAGGTTTACTTGTTACATCTCTCCGTTTTCGAGAAAATCTGCTTTTAAAATTGTCTTGCACGCTGTGAACAATAACGCACGTTAAATTGTTTTCAACGTTTTAACACGGCGTGCTGTGGAAACAAGTGATATGGTTTCTATGGCAACGAGAACACATGTAAAAACAATTTTGACACATTGTAAAGCGACTTTTGACAGTTGTCACATGATCGGCCTATTTAAAACATATAAGTCATATCACGTGACAGCTGTCAAAAGTCGCGAGATTCGTCCTCGTGAGTATCCAGCTTTAAACATTAAAGGATGAATGTCAAATTTTGAGTAGATGTTGCTCGAGTTTTGAAGTGTAAGGTTGTGTCCGACCGCAGCTGGACTCAGGTAACAAGAAGATAAGCGCGCGACCTCGGGTCGCGCATCGTAAGATATCTACATTTATTACTTATTATTTTGAATTATTTTTACTGCTGGAATTTACTTGTCGATTTTCTGGTTTTAAATAACACACGGTTAAATGGCATATCATTATCATAATGCGGCCGTACCGCCGCCAAGTGCACAACAATACATTCCAATGCAAACGGATCAACAAATGCAATTTCCTCAGCCAAATTATTATTTTACCCAGCCAAACATAAACAATACATTCCCGCAACCTCCTTTTCAAGATACACGTCAACTGCAGAATACCGCGACAAATCATTCCCAACCACCATACAACCAACAATCAACATCACAAGATACAGAATGGCAAGTAGTCGGCACCAAAAAACGGATTAGGTACGAGTCTTCAGATAAACAAACGTATTCGACGAAACAAGTTAAAACTGCGAACTACTGGTTAAACCCTCACAACCGGTTTACTCTACTTGAAAACATCGATACGAACGAGACAGAAACGAACTCCTCCGTAAAAAACGAATTAAAACCTCCACCGATCTTTGTTTCGGGCGTCAAATCAATCGAACCCCTAATTACATTCTTGGAAGACATAGCCAAAGATGCCTACATATTGAAGGCCCTTCCTAATGATGAAATTAAAATACACCCAAAAACTCCAGAAATATATACACAAATAACAAAAGGACTGAAAGAAAAAAACACCGAGTTTCATACATACCAGACTTTCTCCGAAACCTACACCCATCTACCGACACGACACAATCAAAAATGGCCATCCAGACACATGGACACACGGTAACGAACTTATAGAACGTAAAACAAGCTGCATCAAAAAAAGAACTACCTCTCTTTGTAGTGGACCTAAAACCGTCAAACAATAATAAAGAAGTCTACAACATCACCAACCTCCTACACTCCGTAGTAAAATTTGAACCACCACGCACCAAAAAAATAATTCCTCAATGCTCCAGGTGCCAAAAACACAGCCATACAAAGAACTTTTGCAATAGAACACCTAGATGCGTTAAATGCACTGGCATTCACTCCACCTCACAATGCGAGCACACGACAAAATACAAAGATGTCACCTGCGTGAATTGCAATGGAAATCATCCTGCAAGTTACAAAGGATGTCCTGTTTACAAAGACCTGTACCAAAGAACCTTCATTCCACCGAGAGGAAAACTAATCCACTGGGCACAACAGCTCTCCACAAAGAAAAGGCACCTACACTAGTTAACAAACGGACTGATTGGACTCTTTTCCGAAACCTAATCCAAGACACCCTAAATACGGACATTCCACTAAAATCCCCACAAGACTTAGAAGATGCAGTATCGCATGTCACGCAGGTCATACAAACAGCAGCTCGCCAGGCCACACCTCACCTTGTCAACCACATGTCTGCAACAAACTGTCCTATTATCCTCCTCCTAGAGTATATCAGCCAGGTGAAACTTATGCCCAAGTTACAACCAACACTCTTCAACAGAAAGCCAACAATGCCATTCCACCACCTACCCTAAGACCGCCAAACGACACTAATGACCTAGCTGACTTAAAACAAATGATTAAACAATTAGTGGAACAAATGAGCACAATGATGAACCTGCTAACCACAATCGTAGCTAGAACAACCAATGGACCAACACATTAAGATAGCTGTCTGGAACGCCAATGGGCTAATAAATCACAAAGAAGAACTCATAGCTTTTATTACTCATCACTGTTTAGACATTGTTCTAATCTCAGAAGCACATTTTACGGATCGCAGCTATATCACAATACCAGGATGTTCACAGACTGGACAGGACCCCTTACTTTATCAGCAGTCTACTGTCCTCCACGACACAACAACAAACAGGAAACTTACGAACACTATTTCCGAACACTAGGCAATAGATTTGTCTCCGGCGGCGACTATAATGCAAAGCATGTCCACTGGGGGTCCAGACTAAGCACCACAAAAGGCAGAGAAATGCTGAAGGCTGTACATAACCTGGGATTACAACCACTATCTACAGGCGAACCGACATACTGGCCGACCGACCTTACTAAACAACCAGACCTGCTGGATCTCTGTTTTGTTAAAAACGTAAATCAAAACTGTCTAAACATAATTTCCTGTCTCGACCTCTCAACTGACCACTCACCCCTAATAGTAACACTGGGCACAACAGCTCTCCACAAAGAAAAGGCACCTACACTAGTTAACAAACGGACTGATTGGACTCTTTTTCGAAACCTAATTCAAGACACCCTAAATACGGACATTCCACTAAAATCCCCACAAGACTTAGAAGATGCAGTATCGCATGTCACGCAGGTCATACAAACAGCAGCTCGCCAGGCCACACCTCACCTTGTCAACCACATGTCTGCAACAAACTGTCCTATTATCGTCAAGCGCAAAATCGCAGAAAAACGAAGATTACGCAGGAGGTGGCAGACAACGCGGTACCCAAACGACAAAAGAGCCCTAAATGAGGCTACCGCTGAACTTAAAATCCTCCTATCCGACATTCGCAATCAAAATGTCCAACAATATTTGAAGAACTTGTCGCCACTCGAGACAGATGACTATTCCCTCTGGAAAGCCACCCGATACCTGAAGCGTCCACAACAACATAATGCACCTATCCGCACTCCCAACAACTCCTGGGCAAAAAGCGACAGAGAGAAAGCGCAGACCTTTGCAGAACACTTGGTGAAGGTGTTCACACCATTTCCGACAGGAGCAGATACTGATGACGAAATCCAAAACTTCTTAGAAATCCCGTATCAAATGAGCCTCCCAATCAAACCCTTCAAAGTCACCGAGGTAGTAACCACCATTCATACGAACCGAAATTCGCAAAAAGCACCGGGTCAAGACTTAATTACTGGCCATATCCTCAAACAGCTGCCACAAAAAGGCTATCAATTTCTTACCTCTTCAACACCGTATTACGCCTCCGTCACTTTCCTGAGTCATGGAAAGTAGCAATTGCAATTCTAATCCCAAAACCAGGAAAACCTCTAGACCAACCTGCTTCCTACCGGCCGATCAGCCTGCTTCCAGTGCTATCGAAAGTGTTGGAAATAATTCTCCTCGAAAAACTTACTCCAATCTTACTGGACAATCATATTATTCCTAATCATCAATTTGGATTTAGAAAACAACATGCCACAATCGAGCAAGTCCACAGGGTAGTGGCCAGAATTACTCAAGACTTCGAAGAGCGAAAATACTGTGTTGCAACACTTCTTGATGCCCAACAAGGTATGGCATGCGGGACTCCCCTTTAAAATTAAGACAGTCTTACCACCAGACTACTCTGAAATCCTTAAATCTTACCTCTCGAATAGACAATTCATGGTCAGACATGGCAATGCACTAACAAACCCATACCCTGTTAATTCGGGAGTTCCCCAGGGCAGTGTACTGGGCCCAATATTGTACTTAATCTTTACGGCGGATCTTCCGACAACCCCAGATACCATGATCGCTACATTTGCCGATGACACGGCTGTACTTACATCGCACACTGACCCAGTCCAGGCCTCCGAGCAGCTACAAACACACCTTGATGAAATACAACAATGGTGTACCAAATGGCCTATTCAAATCAACGAAACTAAATCAGTGCAAGTAACTTACGCCTTAAGAAGAGGAACCTGCCCACCAGTGGCTATTAACAACCACCAAATCCCTCAGGCGGATAGCGCAAAGTATCTTGGCATTCACTTAGACCGAAGGTTAACTTGGAAAACCCATATCTGGACCAGGCGGGAACAACTTGGACTGAAGCTTCAGAAAATGTACTGGCTGATAGGGCGCAATTCTCAGCTTTCGTTAGAAAGCAAATTACTATTATATAAAGCCATATTAAAGCCCATTTGGACCTACGGAATTCAACTCTGGGGCACAGCCAGTACATCCAACATCGAAATCATACGCAGATTCCAATCAAAGGTACTTAGGGCCATAGTAAACGCACCATGGTACGTCCCCAACGAAACGATACGTCGCGATCTTGCAATTTCCACGGTTAATGATGAAATTCAAAAACATAGTGCGCGGTATAGTGACTGCATCAGTGCTCATCCCAACATATTAGTAGAGGGATTACTTGATCAAGACAATGAAGTGCAGCCGCGGTTAAAAAGGCTTAAACCGTCAGACTTACTCCACCGGTTTGAACAATAGTGATTAACAGCTTCACGTATATCGTTAAGAACCTCAGTGTGTTTATGTCAAACTAGTCTAAGCTAATAAAGGAGTGTAATCAATGGATGCAACTCCTACATGACTTTCATATTTCATTCTATGTATGTTAAATCATCTACTGAATGTCTCATAATCACAGATTGTAGAAACTTGTAATAAAAAAAAAAATTTTGAGTCTTTATAAAAAGAAAGTGTGTTCAAACGTTGAAGATAATTTAAAGTGCGTTATTGTTCACAGCGTGCAAGACAATTTTAAAAGTAGATTTTCTCAAAAACGACTTATTTTAGAGAGATGTAACAAGTAAACCTTTTTTGGGTAATTTTAAGCTCCCTTTTATTTATTGAAGCTGTACACAACAAAAACTGAAAAACCAAAAAGTTATAGGTTATTAAGTCGATGGGAAGGTTGAGTTAATCCCCTTAGCAATGAGGGACAAATGTCAACTTTTGAATGATAATACAAAAGACCACAAGTAATAAGTGTACCAAATTTTAAGACAACCGGATTACCAATAAAAAAGTTATTAAAAAAAAATTATTTTTTAATTCTAACTTTGACGCCCTGTAGATCCGTTATTTTTGAGTTTGCGAAAAAGTGTTGTAGGAACTTGTCACACTCATTTTTCATGTAGAAACAGCAACTAAATTTTTTGCGCATCATTTCCGGACACCCCGTATATATATATATATATATATATATATATATATATATATATATATATATATATATAAGTGAGTCATTAGTGCGCCGTCGGAAGATCCTGAATTTATTATTAAAAATAAAAAAAATGTTATAGCGCCGATCTATATCAGACTTAGATGTGCATCGAATAAAAATAGTTTCATCCCTATAGGGTGTTCCATAATTGCAGGACTGGACTCAGTTTTGTTTTGTTAAATAGAACCCTATATTTATTTAATTTTATTATTATTTGTCTTGTTGAATGCTAAAAAACGGTACTTCGTTTTGAAATTTATTTTGTGGCGTTGCTAAGTTAGAGCAATTTTCTTTAAAAAAGTTAAAATTTACCTTTACTTAAATTGTTCTGAAGAATTTAATATTAACAGTAGAACTGTAAGGTTTGGAAGACGGGTAAACAAGACCTTGCTCTACCTCTTGCCCTTCATACTTCCTGATTATACTATACTGGGTCTTTACAAAATATAGTCAATTTTTGCAAATTTGAAATGACCATCACTTTTGTTTTTTAAATGGAACACCCTGTATTTTATCATGTCATCGTGTTCTGTTTTTAATTCTTTTACTTTTTTATTAAGGATACCTAACGTTACGCGTTCCCGAAATATTTAAGATTTGTTGCAAAATGAATGACTTTTGTGACAAACAAAAGAATTTGTATTCGAAAAATCATAAATTATTGAGAAAATTATAATAAGTTATAACTAAATCAAATGCTCGATGTGTCCACCATTTTCTTGCAAACAGGTGTGAATTCTCCTCAAAAAAAATCTTCAACATTTGGCAGCATATTTTGGTTAACCATTTGAAATGCATTCCGTATTCTAATTTTCATATCTTCTTTGGTGGTAGGAGATTCCTGGTATACTAAGCTTTTAATATAACCCCACAGGAAAAAATGCATGACATTACGTTACATTTAGATATGTTTAGGGCTAAACGATTTGTATTACACCAAACGTCTAAGACATTCCGTTGATTGTGAAGCTTGTAACAATCGTAGAACGAAATAATAGACAGAAATATTTTTAGGTCGTCCGCAGATAAAAGTTTGCGGCTTGAAAGGATATCAGTGAGGTCATTGATGAAGATTCAAAACAGCAATGACCCCAAGTTGGCACCCTGAGGCATCCCAGATATTGATAAGCTAGAATTTGAGTAGTTTTTATAATACTTAGGGTTGTTTATCCTTAAATGAAGGATAGGCAAACAACGAATGCGCTTGGAAGTAAAAAAAAATATTTATTGTCCAATGAATTATTAACTATGGGGATTTTTTACAAATTTTTTTGTAAAAGTACGATTGAAAGAAGGCAGAGGGAGTTTAGTGGATTTGCTCACGAAAAACGTATTTATTATGTGAGGTAGATTTATGTCACGAAAGTGGTGTAATTAGAGCTTCTAATGACAATGTTCATTTAACAAACGTTCAGTTGCTCACTAGTAGAATTCATATTATACTGAACTATTAGCGAAATGTGAAGTTGTTATAGGAATGATGTGAATTTTATTCCAATACATTGTAGTTAAAAATAAGAAGCACAAAGTAATAGTAAACCAATCATGTTTTCCTATAAATGATCTTTACTTACTTAACAATACGCATTTAAGCGAGAGTAAAACGACCGAGGTGCGTGTCATAAGGTTTGTAAGTTCTACATAGGCGCTTAGTAGTCCTTAACAACATACAGGGTGGGTGTCTACTGCGTGGACGGAGGATTGCTCCTTAACTATTAGAGATTTCAAAACCAATTTTGGTGTGGTAATACACGATCATTGGATCTACATTCTAAAAATATTTAGGCATATACAGGATGATTGACAAAAATACGCCAACCCAAACCTGTTTTTTTAATAGAACACCCTGTATATTTTTGAATTTTTGGATTAAATGTACATTTAGAATAAAAGTCTAGAAATTTGTATTCGTATCACTAACCGTTCTGCAGATATCGTTACTTTAGTACCAAAATAGAGTTAACCTTGGAACCACGATGCGAGCGTTATCACCACGATTTTGTTTATACCACCGACTATTAATAATAGCCTACTAACAAACAAACTGAGAAATTTTTCGAAAACATGTAAAACTATACAGAATGATTAACTTACGCGAAATGTAATTTTTCTCAATTTTTTCAAATGCAACACCCAGTATATTTTTTCACATTTCGTTTTCCTGTGAAAAGTAGATATTAATTGATAATAGGTTTCATAGCCATAAGAAGGACCCTTCTTGAGATATTGACACTTTTACGTAAAAATATTCTAAAATACAAATTTACTATGACAATAGAAAGAAATCAGGTAGGCTGGCCGATCGTAACAAAGAGGAACAACTGCATCTATTGTTTTGACGTTTGTATAATCATTAAAATATTGTTCCATTAGTTTGTGTGTTTTTGGATTGTCGTTTTGTCAATTTATGTATAAAATTAAGTTTTCCAAAGAAGAAATGGTCGATATGATCTTTATTTACGGTGAAGTTCAAAGAAATGCTTTGGTGGATGCCCGTTTGTACTGTGAACCCTAGCCAGAAAGAAGACAGCCGCAGAAAGAATAGTTTATGAATGTAGCTGAGAGATTTATAAATTCTGGAAGTGTGTGTTGTCCCAAGCGCGCAAAAACAACCCCAGATGGAGAAATTGAGTTCCAAGTTGTGGCATCTCTTATCGAAAATCCGCAAATTAGTACCAGAGAGCTAAGTACACAGCTAGACCTAAATAGAAACACAGTTCGCAGCTTTATTAAAAAAAAAAGAAATTGCATCCTTATCACATCGAGCAATATCAAGCTTTAAGTAAAATAGATTTTCAAAATCGTGAATCTTTCGGTCAGTCAATGAAGAACCCAATTTTGTTAATAACATTCTATTTACGGATGAGGCAACTTTTCACAATAATGGCAATATTAATACACATAACTATCATCACTATTCAGATACTAATTCAGAAATCTTAAGAGTTGTTGATCACTAGCATCGATAGTCAGTTAATCAATTTTAATGTGGTTGGTCCTTTTTTCTTTGATGAGAGGCTTACTGGGGCAATATATTTACAATTTTTGGAAAATGATTTACTCGAGCTTTTGGAAAATATCGAGGTAGATAATATTCGTACGATAGGACGAGGTGGTGTGCAAAACTGGCCAGCCAGATCACCGGATCTTACGCCCCTTCATTTCTTTCTCTGGGGCTACGTTAAAGCAAAAGTTTGCCAACACCCTCCCACCACAAGCGAAGATTTGAAAAATAGTATTAGAGCTGCGTTTCAATCCATTTCGTCTCTAATGTTGTTGTGAGTGGATCTTTCGTTTACCGAGCGAATCGCAAAGTGTTTAGCTAGGCGTAGTCAGTATTTTGAACATTTAATTTCAATTTATGGTTTCATTCGTTTACTGTTCAACTTATTTTTAGGTTTGCTCTGGATTTTGCTTTATTTGTTCTTCTGTATGTCAATATTTTCAAATAAAGCGTCAATATCTCAAGAAGGGTCCGTCTTATGGCTATGAAACCTATTATCAGTTAGTATCTACTTTTCAAGGGGAATCGAAATGTGAAAAAATATACAGGGTGTTGTATTTGAAAAAAATTTCGCGTAAGTTAATCATTCTGTATAGTTTTACATGTTTTCGAAAAATTTCCCAGTTTGTTTAATAGTAGACTATTATTAATAGTCGGTGGTAAAAACAGATTTACAAAATCATGGTTAAAACGCTCGCATCGTGGTTCCAAAGTTAACTCTATGTTGGTACTAAAGTGACGATATCTGCAGAATGGTTAGCCATACAGATACAAATTTCTATAATGTTATTCTAAATGTAACAGTGAATCCAAACATGCAAAAATATACAGGGTGTTCCATTTAAAAACACAGGTTTGGGTTGGCATATTTTTGTCAATCACCCTGTATATACCTAAATATTTTTAGAATGTAGGTTCAATGATCGTACATTACCACACTAAAACTGGTTTTGATCTATCTAATAGTTAAAGAGAAATCCTCCGTATACGCAGAAGACACCCACTCTGTATAATCGATTTTCATCAGCATTGTGAATAAAAAATGAACGTACGTCAACACACAACAAAAAAACACACGACCTTCCAACCTAGAAAGTAAAAATTAAAAAAAAATGAAATAATACATATTTTCATTCACAATTAGTTTGTAACATACCGCTTTTATAACCCTTTAAAGGTTGAAAAGTGAATGATTTTACGGGTTTACTTTAAGCGGTAAGTAATAACAAAGAAAGGAGACAGCAATGAGATGAAGTTTTCTTTAATAAGCATATTTAATATGTGAATTATTGATAACAAGTAACGACAAAACTAATAGAAAAATAGTAAGCAAAACATTTATGGCTTCTCATTAAAGTAAAAATTAAAAGTCGCATTGTCACGACCTTCAATATTAAACGAGAAGCCGTGATGGATGTGTTCCAAAATTTCTTGATTTGAACTGTATAAGGTTGCTTGTTCTTTAATTGTGAATAAAATCATGTACAAACCTCGGCAAAAGTGCCATTCCCCTGTCTCCTGAACTAGTTCACTTCGAGGCTTCGCCTCTCGCTGAACGATACTTCTCTCGACAGGAATGGAACTCTATCCGCCTCGGTATGTAATATACTATTGTTCATTTATAGACTGGCATACATATACACTATTTTATAAACCATAGACATATTTCCGCCGTTTTGAAAGTAATATTCTGTGTGCGAAAAACGTAAATTAAGATAATATTTACGACTTTTACGGTTTTTTCACAAATTTCTGACAAACTTCTGCAACTTAAAAGTTTCAATAGATTTTAAATAATTTTTGAAACTGGTCGCGCATGTACAAATTATTTGCTCATAATTTTACTAATATCTAATTACATAAACAATTTCAATTATCTTTGACAAAAAATTCTCAATTATTTCTCGTTTTTTGCAATTTTAAATACCATTTTATTTTACTTATTTCACACTCAAAATATTACTTTCGAAAGAGTGAGAATTTGTCTATGGTTTTTGAAACATATTTTGTAAACTCATTGGCAACATTGTAAACTTGACTTGAATAAAAGAATTCAAAAGGCCTGCTTTTATAAAAATATCCATAATATAAAAAAAATTAGTGGTTAATTTTTAACGTTTATTTGGATTTGAATTAATAAGCTTTATAAAGAAAAGTTATGTAGAATTGAATTATTTTTTAAAAACATGTTTACACATTGTCTTAGAAAGGTAATCGTTATTCAGATATTGAAAAAAAATTGAACGAATACTTAAACTCCACTTGAGGAATATTTTGCAGGCCAAATTACGCGTCGCATCAAAAAATTGCATAGAATACAGTTATTGTTTTCAAATCTATATGCTTCGAAATCTGTAGTTCAGAAGTATTTGATAAAAACTAAAAACTGCTCCTAATAAACCCCTCTCTTTGCCGCTAGATGTCTCCTGAAATCTAATCAGCTCCAATAGAAAAACAAGCTTAAACCCAAAATTTGAAGTATGTACGTTATTGTGGATGCTAACATACATCTACACAATGCAAGCACGTACGCACTCACGCAGACACACACACGCGTACGCACGTACCGACATGCTGTCGAAATGTTGAAATTTTAAAAAATATAAATTAAATTCAACTTCAAAATATAAAAGTTTTAATTATAAGTTATAATCGTAAAACTTTGCTTATTTATTACAATTAAGCTCGATTGTGGGTGAAGAGTACAATACACAAATTAAAACCGCTCGACTAAAAAATTCGGTTTACTAAGAAAAACAGTTATTAAAGCATTTGGTTCGGTGATTTTTAGTGAGTGGATGGTGATATCAAACGCTGACCTGAGTAGTGGCAATAGACAAAAACTCCATAGCTCGGTACGGTTAGTTACGAAGATGCTCTTAAAATTAGAATGAATTCATTTAAAAAAGTAAAACTAGGCGTCCATACAAATTCAAAACTCTGCGGCATAATTCGATGCGGTTAGTTTAGCTGAATTCGAAACTATTACCAGAGAGTACTTGTCAAGCAAAATTAACTGTATAAGGCATACAATATAAAATTTCAACACAAAAAGATAAGAGAGTCTAGTGGGGGTTTACTATACAGGTTCAACTCATAATAATAGTAGTAGCTTGTAAATTCGAACACTAACGTTATAGTTAGGAGCGACATCACATATTAATTGAAATAATAATTAACAAAGTTTTAAGTTAGTAAGTATAAAATTAGTATTTTCCACATCAAGTTGACCGCTGATGATGATAGCGTAGCTATTGAAACGCGTTAGGTGTTTTTTAATTTTGCGTGGTACGTGGGTGTATTTTGTTTGTTATAGTTTGCTATACAAAAATTACTACTTGCTGCACTGAAAATTTAGCCACCTTTGTAGAGGTCTAATTACATTTTAAACAATTCTTTCGCATTAGGCTTTTAGAATACGGTAACCTATTTGTGGAAGCTTTTGAATGTGCATTAGAAGTAACAATAGCATTTACACGTGACTGTTTTAGAAAATTCTTTTTTTAACAAAAATTATTTTATAATGGGTTATTGAAATTAATTTTAAAATCAATCCAATTAACTGATATCGGTAGCAGGTAGCAGTTATTTTTTTAATCAACAAATGCGTTACTTATACGGTAAATTATATACAAAGGGTATTTCGAATCAGTGGCGAAAACTGTAATACTTTAGCTAGCAAGTCATTTATTTTTACCTTATAAGTATAGATTTTGAGTATGAAAGAAAAACTTAGACTTGCTGTAATTATGCATTATTTAAAAGCAGATAACTTTTTAAAGAAAAACGTTTCAAATGCGAACACAAAAAACATAATTTAAGGGCACTAATAGCTTATTAGTAAATACAAATTAAAATTATTAACTAAATATTAAACATCAATAATGAGATAAATCCATAGTTCAAAAATTGAGAAATAAATATGAAGTGGAAGAAAAGCTCAAAACGAAAATTCTCAATTATTTTTTACTATATGTATATAGTGTAGTTAAAAATAATCCTAACACACACATACATATATATATATATAATATATATATATATATATATATATATATATATATATATATATATATATATATATATATATATATATATATATATATATATATATATATATATATATATATATATATATATATATCAGGGTGACCAAACTCGATGGTCAAAACGAAAACAGCAGATTCCTCTGGCCAAAAGGAACAAAAAATTGTTAACACAGGGTATGTCTATTGTTGATGGTTTCTAAGATGTTAACTTTTTTTTTATTTTTTCTATTTCGTGGACTTATTTTTTAAATGACGCTATCTTCCAAACTAGAAGAGTTACAAGAAAACACATAAGGAGAAATTTGTAGAAGATGAAATTGCCTTAAAGAATATTGAATTCATTCGAGACAAACTCATCATTCAACATTTTTAGTGACATAATGAATTCAGAAATGAATTTTTTTCAAATCCCAAGAGGAATATTTTTCCAATAGAGATGGATTTGATACATGGCCGATAAAGGAAAAACTTCCTTTTTTCATAAGCTTCACAACGATATGAAAAAAACTTATGGTTGACGTACTAATTACTGAATTGTTACAGGAATACACCTCAGGAAAAACTTTTAGAGCATAAAATTACCTTCAAAAATATGGTAGAGTAGATGAGAATTGACGATTTGTCCCTCACTTTTCAATCAATCTGTACATTTGCGGCAAGAAATACGTCTCCTTTACTGATATCTTTTCATCACCGTAGCAACGAGTTGACATTAGTAAGTTGTCAAAATTTGTTTGCTATTACAGTTTTGCTGATTTCAATACGAGTTCTTTCTGTTGTAGTGATATTGTAATTTAGTTTTTGAGTCGTTCTTGTTCTTGTTATTATTATTGTTCTTGTTCGTGTTCGTGTTTTCCTTTGCTGATATCATATTGCGAACCATAATTTCTCGCATTTCAGCTTCTATCACTTTGAGGTCTCCGTTCCTTTGAGCACTTACATGGTGGATTTACAGAACCAGTTTCCTCAAATAAATGTATAACATGAAATATCGAACTGGTATTTACTGTCACATCCTATGCCAAAACAAACAAATTATTTGAAATTTCATTCATGGAATGACCTCCATAAAACCATTTAATAATTTGGGTTTTTTGTTCGGTTGTTAACATTTTGAAAACAAGAACTTCACTTAAGTGTAGCAAATTTGAAGCTATCTACTATAAAGTCTAATTGACATGCATTTAGCAGTAACAACCATGGCAACCTGTTGTAATAATTGAAAAGAACAAAATCACAGTGCCTGGAAATATATTTTACAGTATTGCTCGTATTCAAAATTTCTGGGGACAACGTATATATATATATATATATATATATATATATATATATATATATATATATATATATATATATATATATATATTATATATATACCAATAAGAAAATTCAACATTGTTGCCAATTTTCTAAGATATCTCAAAATAACTAAAAATCGTCCAAAATTTAAATCGGCAATATCGTTTTTAATATTCAAAATACGAAAAAGTTATACGAGAGACTTTAGATAGCTATTTTTACGCAAAATAGTAAAATGCGAATAAAAAAATTTTTTAGTAATTATTTTTCGAGCTACAACCCAAACATGCATTTTTTTAAATGGCAACTATAGGTGTCTATGGACTGATTCGATGGCTTATTTTTTCTAATTTCAAAAATGTATAACTTTGTATGTTTAATATTATTAGTCAACTCACAATTTAAAAGAAAAGGTAATTATAATATTTATTTAACAAATTAAAGTGTGCCGTGAACATTTAAATAACAAAATAAGCTCGTATTCTACTACTAAAATTGTGGAAACAACAAGAAATAATGTATTATTTCTAAATAAATTTAACTTACAACGAAGAGTAACAGCAGGAAATATAAACAGATAACACAATCATAGAAGTGCTTCAAAATGCCCTCCATTATTTTGAACACATATATGACATCATTTTAAAATTTCGTTTTGAACTTTTAATAAACTTTGGGTTCAACTTTGTTGTATAGCAACACGAATTTTATTTTTTAAATCGTCTAGATTACCAGGTTTTACTGGTAACTTTCTTTTAATTGCACCTCGCAAGAAAAAGTCCAGGGGTTAAGCCTGGAGATCGTAGCGACCAAGCTATTGGACCTCGATTTCCTATCCAATTATTAAAACGTTCCTGTAAATAGTTACACACAAGTAATGCATTGTGTGCTGGTGCTCATCCGTCGTGTGTGTATGTGTGTGTGTGTGTGTGTGTGTGTGTGTGTGTGTGTGTTTTTGTTTGTGTGTGTGTGTTTTTTTTTTTTTGTGTTGTATGTGTTGTTTTGTTGTCGGGTGTTGTTGTGGTATGTTGTGTGTATCGTGCGTGTGGTTGATGGATATTGGTGCGTGTGTGTTGTGTGTGCTGTGTCTTGTGTGTGTGTCGTGTTGTGTTGTTGTGTTGTGTTGTGTGTGTGTTTTGTGTGTGTGTGTGTTGTGTGTGTGTGTTGTGTTTGTATGTGTTGTTGTGTGTGTTGTGTTGTGTGTCGTGTGTTTGTGTGCGTGTGCTGTTGTGTGTGTTGTTTGTCGTATGTCGTGTGCTTACGTGTTCTGTGTGTGCGTGTGCGTGAGCGTGTCTTGTTTGTTTGTGTGTGTGTGTGTGTGTGTGTGTGTGGTTGTTCTGGTGCACGTGCGTGCGTGCGTTCGTGCGTGCGTGTTTGTATGGGTGTATGTTAGTATCCACGATAACTTCAGAACGAAAATACCTACGTACTTAAAATTTTGTATTTGAACTTGTTTTCATTTGGCTTAGAGCTGATTATATTTTGGGATAAATCCAGCAGCGGAGAGGGAGGGGGGTCAGTTTTTGGTTTTTATCAAATATTTCTAATACAGATGCATATTTAAAAATACCGGGACATAGAACAGAAACATATCGATTAATTACGTTCTATGTAATTTTTTGATACAACGCTTAATTTAGTGGTACAATTTAAGTGTTAGTTAAAATTTTTTCAATATCTGAATAACGATTCATTTTGTTAGAAAAAGTGTATACATATTTTTTAAAGAAAATTTAATTTTGCATAACTTTTTTTTATAAAGTTTCTTAATATAATGCAAGGTAAGTTTAAAAAATAATTAAATATGAAGGAAAATGGTTAAAATGTATTCTTGATATTTTATAGAAGCAGGTGGCTTTGGAATTTTTTTTTAAATTAACACATTATTTATGTCTATCTGGAATGAAGATTTAAACGTCATTGTGACATAGATTACTGTTTTTGTTTTTACAATGTTGTCTGTTTTTCGTTGTGAACGTATGAAAGGAGTTGCATAGTTATGCTAAAGTAAATTATAATTAAAATTATTTCATTTCTTTAATTTTTAAGTTAGCATCTAGATGTCTACTAATCTCTGTCTGTCCAGAAGTTTTAAACGTCCGTGTGACATAGATTATTGTTTTTGCTTTTAAAATGTTGCATATTTACATGATGAGCTTATTATAAAGGTATATAAAGATTACCTATTCTAAAAAAATTTTACTAAAATTATTTCATTTCTTTTAATTTCCCTTTTGTAGGTTAGAAAGAAGGTCGTGTGGTGTTCCGCACCAGATACTTTTATTTTTGTTGCAGGGACGTTGTGTAGGTGAATTAAGGCTACGTTTTTTAATAATTTGAAATATACAGGGTGCTTTAAAACGAGTGGCATATCAAAGTTATTTTTTTTTAAATGGAATGTCCTGTATTTTATCACATTTTTGAATTAAGTAGGAAAAATAAGATAGACTTTCGTTAGGGTTCCCTATACCTAAATACACAGCGTTTGGATTTATTTTGATTTTTCTTAAATTGCAAGGTTTTGGGAAAGAATTAATTGTTACCAAACGAAACTAATTTTGTCAAAACTGCTTCAGGATCTCAAAAATAGACTGTTTCGTTGATTTATTTGGCAATTTAATGGCGAAAAATTTTATATTGGGTGTTCAGATTCTTCGGTTACATGATTACATTATTGATTCATTCAAACTTTAATATCTTCCTTATCTCACATGGAACACCCTGTATATTTTAGATCTGTCATGTGACCAATTCGATGATCTTCCAAAAAGTACTAAGGTATTCTATACCTAAACCTTCACGTTTCAAAGTGATTCAACAATATTTAACAATATCACGAATATATTAAATAATATTATTAACACTTTAACATAACTACTATAACAAATGCTCGAAATGGCTGCCATCTTTTTCAATGCACAGTTTTTTTTAAGCAAACATCTTACATTTTGCAACATAACAGGAGTGACGGTTCCAAATGCATTTTTAATTCGGTCTATCGTGTCTTCTGCAGTAGTAGGTGGCGTAAGGAGCATACACTAGATTTTTAATATATTCCCATAAAACAAAATCCACCGGAGTGACGTCTAGAGACGTAGGAGGTCAGTTAATTGGGCCACTTCTTCCGATCCATTTGTTATGAAATTTTCGGTCTAAATGTTTCCTTACACGTTGTGAAAAACCATATTTTTTGTGTGATGTGTAATGGAATATTTTCTAAAATTAGCCAACAGTCGTTTTTCAAAAAGTTTAATAATTTGCGACCATATACTGTGCTGTCGAAGAAATATAGACCAATAACTTCATCGCCAATTGTTCCACCATACATATGAATATTCGATCGATTCTGGTGATCTGTTGTATGCTTATTTTCGGTATCATAATAATCATAATTATGAAACTTTGCCTCATCGGTAAACAACACGTATTGATCAAAATTACCTTCTTCACCGATTTTTTCAAGGATTGTTAAACAAAAAGCAATTCGCCTTTCAAAATTTGTTCCATATGCATTTTGATGAAGTTGAATACGTTATGGGTGGTATTTGTGCTTTCTTAAAATTCTGGAGACACTTGAAAAATATCTTTATTAATTCCTCGATTCGAAAAATGATTGACAAACATTATTTGTAACACATTTACGTCCTGTGAGTTCCGTAAAAAAACTTTAAATTTCAAAATTACCTCAATAACTTTGAGACGTGAAGGTTTAAGTGTGGGATACCTTAGTACTTTTTGGAAGAGCATTGAATTGGTCACATGACAGATCTAAAATATACAGGGTGTTCCATTAGAGATAAGATAAATATTATAATTTGAATGTATCAATAATACAACCGAAAAATCTGAACACCCAGTATAGTATTTTTCGCAATTAAATTGCCAAATAAATTAACGAAACAGCTTATTTTCGAGACTTTGAAGCAGTTTTGACAAAATTAGCTTCGATTGGTAACAATTAATTTTTTTCCAAAACCTTGCAATTTAAGAAAAACCAAAATAAATCAAAACGCTCTTTATTTAGATATAGGGAACCCTAACGAAAGTCTATCTTATTTTTCATAATTAATTCAATAATGTGATAAAATGTAGGGCATTGCATTTAAAAAAACATAACTTTGATATGCCACTCATTTTTGAAGCACCCTGTATATTTGAAATTATTAAAAAATTTAGCCTTAATGGACCTACACAAAGTCCCTGCAACAAAAATAAAAAAATATACCTAGTTTTCTCACAAAACTTCGTCGCGTCCGTCGTGACTCGTCCTGTATATATACAGGGTGTCCCATTTTTGAGTACTACACTAAACTTGTTTTTTTAATGGAACACCCTATTCATTTTTATATATTTGAATTCTCTGCTAAATGCTGAGCAAAGTGATATAAGGTACTATGGGTCTCCGACTGACGGTTCCGAAATTATTGACATTTCTACGTAAAAAAATTAGCCAATTAAGTAGGTTCCTGTTCCGCCATCTTGAAAGATATCGGAGTGAAATTTTGGGATTTGTTTTTCCAAGCTATCCAGTTTTAACTTCTACTTTCAGCTTGTAGACTCTTTTCTTTGCATATACCAGGTGGCCCATTCTGCTCAATGTTATTTTTCTCATTTTTTTTTGCACCTCTGTATTTTATTACAGATTTGAATAGCATATTTTACGGGCTTTCAATAGATCCTCACTTTTTACTACCTATTCCTATGTTTTTGAATTATTTAGTGACAACGTTGAAAATTGTAAAATTTTGTTACTTTTTTGAATTTATCACAGTATAAAATAAAGACAATATCATAAATCACAGAAAAACAAAAATGAAACAATACTAATTGCTATAAAACCGTGAAGCTATAGGTTTATGACACAATTCAACATTTTGCACTATAAAAGAGCAACGCTTAATAACTATTTACTCGCAGAACTGCATAACTATAAACTTTAAAATGGAATTAAAGAACACAATGAATAACAATAGCTTGGTTTTCGATTGTCTTTTTCTGTTTCTTAACAACTTAACAAATGAAAGCCACTTGTTATTAATAATTCGTGAAGAATTATCAGATAATTATCTGATAGTCACTTCGTTATTTACTTAGTGTGCGATGAATTTTTCAAAAGACGAGTTGATTAATATGATCCATGTTTTGGGACAAGCTGAAAGGAACTATTTATTGGCAGCCAAGATTTATAAACAAAAGTACCCTTTAGCTAGATTTGCAATAAATATCACCCATACCATTTGTGTTTGCATCAAAGCGTACGACCGCAAGATTTCGCAACTCGTGTCGCATTTTGCAATATTATTCTGGACAAAATTAACCAACAAGCCAATTTTGTTGACTTTGTGCTATTTAGCGACGAAACAAGTTTTAATAGCATAGGAGTCGTTAATGAACATAATAGTCACTATTACTCCGTTGAAAATCCACACTGGGTACAACAAGTAGATTACATATTCAGTGGACTGTGAATGTGTGGGGTGGTATTATCAACGCGGATGTAATAGGACCTTTATTTTTCGACGGTTCCCTGACAGGCGAAAGATATCTGAAATTTCTTCAATAAGATTTGCAACAGTTGCTTGAAAATGTGAATCTACATTTTTACAAAGTTGGCGCAAAGGTTACTGGATCGGTCGCGGTAGTCCCATTGTTTGGCCGATCTCACTCCCCTAGACTTTTTTTTGTGGGGATATGTGAAACAAGAGGTGTTTGTCTACTACACAAGCCAATATGTAACTTCGAATTACTAAGGCTTTTCGAAGTATTCGAAGAACCACCCTTCAAAATGTCACAGCAAACTAGGCGGTTGACAATGTGCATTGCTGCAAATGGAAACATTTTTGAACATTTAATATATAATTTGTAATTCATTGTGTTCTTTACTTCCATTTTAAAGTTTAAGTTTTAAGTATTAAGCGTTGCTATTTTATAGTGCAAAATGTTGAATTGTGTCATAAACCTATAGCTTCACGATTTTATAGCAATTAGCATTGCTTCATTCTTGTTTTTCTTTGAATTATGATATTGTCTTTATTTATTTTATATTGTGACACATTCAACAAAGATAAAAAATGTTTACAATTATCAACTTTATCACTAAATGATTCAAAAACACTTAGGAATAGGTAGTAAAAAGTGAGTATCTATTGAAAGCCCGTAAAAAATGCTATTCAAATCTGTAATGAAATACAGAGGGTGCATTTAAAAAAAATGAGAAAAATAACATTGAGCAAAATGGACCACCCTCTATATGCAAAGAAAAGAGTCTGCAATCTGAATGTAGAAGTTAAAACTAGACAGATTGGAAAAACAAAATTTCACTCCGATATCTTTCAAGATAGCGGAGCAGGAGCCTACATAATTGACTAATTTTTTTACATAGAAATGTCAATACCTTAGAAACCATTAGTCGTAAAACCATAGTACCTTATATCATTTTGCTCAGCATTTAACACAGAATTCAAATATACACAAACATATAGGGTGTTCCATTAAAAAAACACAAGTTTAGTGTAGTACTCGAAAATGGGACACCCTGAATATACAAAAATATTTTTACAAGATGCTCCTTGTAGTTGACTACAATAATCTGTTATAAGATTTTTTATTAAATCAACAGTATAGGCGTAATGTTCCACCCCCAAATCGTTGGGACACCTTATATATATATATATATATATATATATATATATATATATATATATATTCTATCTATTCTATTAAATAATTATGGGTTTTTGCTAGCAACGCAGATGGTATTCAGTTCGCTCTCCGTCCCCTTTGGCATTCACTTTCATTCTCAATATCGCTTCACATGCGCGTACACACGTGTACGTGCGTATCCATACGCACACGCATGCGCACACGCATAACATTCGCTCTTTATGTGGGAAAGTTAAAAATGATCAGATATATGCTACATAAAACAACAAACAAGATCAGAAGGAGACAACTCTTAAAGACTTTTGATTGCACAAGCCGTATCAAGCGTAAAATACGTACATAAAAACTATATTAACATTACATCAATAAATATTGTTATACGTATGAAGTATCATCACAATGATTCCTGAGCATTCCCATAGACCATCGGCCGTTATATTGAATGTAAGACATTGCAAATCAGAAACTAAATCTACCTAAAGTTGAGAACTTCAATTACAGGTAATAGTGGTATTCTGGATTAAATCTAACGAAAATCCGCTTAAAAATTACGTAAACCTCACTGCAAACTGACAATCAGAAAACCAAGTGTAATACGTTAACTTTCAGACTTGACTTAAAAAAGAAAATTTGTTTTATCTCGTAAAATGTAGGTTTACGGACATACATACATTAAAACTTTTGTAGTAGCATATATTATATTAAATTATATGTATACTATTTCAGGAATAGAAGAAATTCGCACCACTCGAGTTATATTCGAGGTGGACTAATTATGTTAATTTGACCAATTGAGTCTACCGAGTAATTTGCGTGTTTGTCTTTATCTAAATTTTATCTTCAAGAATGCAAGACTTCTGGAAAAGTATAATATTGATTTTGGATGTTTGCTATTTGAATGAATTATTAAAGCTGTTCATCACCAGATAGGGACAACTAAATTCGGCTAGAGCGTTGTGCCAATAAAGGGTTTTTTTCAGCCTCGCCCAACACGTATATCATATCAATTAATTCATTTGTCGAATAATCCATAATTGATACAAGAATTGATAACAAGTTAAATGCGAAAACGACAAATTTAATATGTGTTTATTTTGACAAGTAGGAAACCTTTGTATCTTAGTAACGCAATATTATTATTCATGGCTACCAAGATCCATGCAATGCAATGTTATCGAAAATAAAGTAGCTAGTGTGAAAAATCGAAATTACTCGAAAACTATCAAAGATAGGATATATTTGACAAAATGATAGATTTTTAATCCCGAATAAAATGAAATAAAATATATAGTGTGCAATTAAAAAACTGATTTTTTAATTTGAGAATTTTCAAATTTGAATGGTTATAACAAACACCCTGTTGAGAAAATTATGAAATACTACTCGGTCTAAACGTTAGTATATCACTCATTTTCACACGAAATATCAATTTTTTTTATTGTGAAATAACGGAACAATTGCCCATTCATCAACCCCACGAAAATGACCATAATAATCTTTAAACGCGAATATCTCAAGAACTAAAAACTTTCAGCCAATCTTTTGTATGACAAAATATGTTTGTATGGACACGTAGAATTAAAAACTAAAATCAAATACGGGGTGTTCTATTTAAAAAAATCATACTTTTTCACGTCCTGCTTTTCTGGCACACCCTGTATAACTTCCAATATTTTAAAAAAATGCACACTTCTTACCTCTACCCCATGGTCCATACAATATTTACACAAATAATTCTAGTTAAGCATAAACTTACTTTACTCTATCGTTGGGACACCCTGTATAAGCAATGCAGGCTATAAGCAATATATACACAGTCCATTACCTGAGCATACTTCTGTATGTCATTCATTTACCAGCGATTCACCCATTTGGATATTGTTGGTAATAGTGTAGTGGCTGAAAAAGCTTGGGTGATAGTCTGTGTCAGTGGCATTTTGGAAAATGGACGCCATCTTTGATGCAATTGCAAATTCACAGCATAGGCATGTGAGGTATCATTTTATATGTTTTTTAGGGTGCTGAACACGTTTCCGATGGAATAAATACTGAAAAGTGGTTACTAGTTTAATTAGTAAGACAGATACAAACCAACATCTTTTATTTCTGTACTATTCAGATATACATTGTTTCATAAAACACGAAGTAACATAAAATGACAAAATCAATGACATCATTAAGTAGTTTAAGTATAGAACATGACTAATCTATAACAAAAAACAATATATTATGACTCCTTATATCTAAAATTTTAAACAGCAGAGGTAAAAATTTACGTTGCAATATCAGTATACTTATTACGACAATCAATAATGGCTATACTTCTGCAATGCCAGTAAATGCAACAAGATATTCAGCTGAAAACACAAACATGAATCTCTTGCACATTTAGAATAGCAACTAGGCACAAGTTTGTTACTGGGAGGAAACAGTGAAGTTATACGTGACGGCTGTAGACAATAACCTACATCTTCGTAACCAAACTGTATAGGATCAAGTTGCGTGATGGCATCACTTAAACATGTTACACACAAATGTGTGTTGTAGTAGGCTCTTAAAATGTGGGATCTAATTAATGCACTGGTCGGTGGGAGATCTTCTATGGAAATGTTTTTCCCATGTGCGTAAAGAAACATTCGTAATGCGTCCATTGTTTTACAATTAGATCCCTTTTTCAAAACTTTTACGAGACATTCTTCTGCTACTTGTATCGACTGCTCCATTATAACTTCACTTGCAGGAATTCCGAAGTTTGTGAGAAATGCTTCGAGTGTACTTGCCATTCCGGCATGTTTAGTACCTACTTTGCTAGTGCAGTCTGACCCTGTTAGGAAGTGTAAAGCAGGAAGTACATGACATATTGAAATTCGTACTGATACCCCTTAAACGTCTTCAGCGTCTGTCTTAAAGCTAAAGATTAGTAACCAGCAGACTATTGTAGGCCTAACTATAGAGACTGCCTCGCTATCAGATAATACAGTAGACCTAATAAAATGTGAAAAGATGACATAACAAACATTGTAAAAAAAGTAATAATTTTTAGCTAACAGTGTTCCAAAACCACAATGCAAGTGATTAATTTTGATGACCCAGGTTGACATGAGCTAAACAATTTTTATATTTTCAGCACATATGACACATTCTAAGATGTATAAGTTGTGTAAAATCAAGTTCAGGTCAACATGCAACAAGAATACCTTATTTGTAAGTCCCAGAACAAATAAACCCACATTTTTCATAGATCCGCTGCTCCCCCTAATTTCTGGTGCTGATTACGCCACTGGTAACCACTTTTCAGTGTTTATACTATGCGTAACGTCTTTAGCACCCTCAAAAACATGTAAAATAACACCTTACATGCCTACCTGATGTATTTTCAAAATTCACTATATATTGAGATACTGAAATTAAAGATGGCGTCGGTTCTCAAAAATGGCCACTCTCTGAGACTGACACCCAAGTTTTTTACCATCACTAGACCATTACCAACAATCTCCAATTCAGTGATTCTCTGGTAAATGAGTGACATACAAAACCATGCTCAGCAAATGGACTATTACGGTCATAATGAATTTTATTGAATTCAAGTTTTTATTTAACTTGGCTCCAAAATGTGGTGTGTACCACTAAGTAAATGTAAACTGTAGTTTTACAAATAGTTTATTATCTAATTAAATAATCATTATGTACAATATGTATAAATAATTTAAAAATGTAATTTTTTATGCTCCTTAACTTCCACTGCGTCTATTTTAGCTTGGGTAATGTATTGCGGATCTCGATCTCGAGCGGTCATACCACGCGGAATTCGCCCATTGACAATCTCTGCAACACGCAATTCATATAAAACATTTTAAATTTTGGTAACATAACCCGTTCCCAGAGATCTTCATCTATTCTTATTCTTTCTACTGAAATAATCCATTGGTGTAAAAATGATAAAGTCGCAGTACTCTCTACCAGTGATATTTAATAGACCCTGCATTTGGAAGTAATAATTATGATTAATTTTAATTTCAAACAAATATTTACAATTAGTTCGATTATAATAATTACCAAAGAAACTTACCGTGCCCATCCATCCTTAATTTCAAAGCAAGTTTTGGTGGTGGCGGAATCCATTATCTTCGCTGTTCCAATTGATGGAATACATTCAACTTCTACCACACCATCATCACCCACTACCCCATCTGGATATGGATGTTGAACAACATTTCGCAGTTTTTCATACTTAGCTCTAGCATCTTTTTCATGAATTCTACCATAAAGAACATGGGAATTGTGCCTTGACTGTATAGTAACTTTTTTAAGAAGTTGTGGCAAGAAGTTGTTTTTCTTCTCTTAATTACTGCCCTGAAATTTGATGCCGTTAAACAGTCTTTACGAATTACCTACCAACGAGAATTTTTGTGTTGTCCTATTGTATGTTGTAGGGCCTCTTGATTGTCTATTGTAGGTACGCACGCGATCTGATAATTTTTGTAAGTGTTGTTCACATGCGACTTTTAATTCATCAGTTACATCCGGTTGCGCTGCTTCTGGACCGTGATGGATATCTGCAGTTGATCCCATTGGTACTCTTCGTATTCTTTTAGGTACAATAATTAAGTTATATTCATTTACTTACCTTCGTTTTCTGATGAATTTTCTCATGATCGTTGATCTATTACTTTTTTTTAAATTCTTGTATAAGATTTTCGTTTTACCATTATCAATGATTAAGCTACTAAACTTGCATTAAACAACACTGGAGCGTACTTTATTTATTACAAATTTAAAGTGAACAACTGCTTGGAGAATATTAATATCAGGTACAAAATAAAGTTGTCATTTAAGTAATGAAACATGCTATTGGCGGAGTTGATTTGTGGGAGGTCCTAAAAATGGAAGGCGGGATTTTATATTTGCAAATTTAATTAAATTTGCAAATATAAAAATATTTGAAAATTTAATTATACAAGCCTAGCAACTTTAATTTCAATAAAAAATGTACAGTTTGTGTGAGAATGATTAAATTTAAAATTCTCAAATTATTTAAAAGAATGGTTTGATTCGAGCTCAACCTGTACTCAGAAGTAAGATTACGCTATTCAGATCGACCTGCAGTGTATTTACTGTCACTTATTCTAGGTAGAAATGACTATCGGTGGTGCACAGAAGTTTCGTAAAGGCGAGGTCGTCTGCCAATGAAAAACCCTGTAATTTATTTACCCGGACTCAAAGGTAAAGCAAAAGGAGGCCAAAACTTTTGGAATATCTTACAGGATGAGGAAATTTTTTCTATCGCAGTGAGGCATACGAATGCAAACATTTCAAGGAAATGTCAGAGTGCCGAAAACTTACAGTGTTACCAGCCTTCTACAGACATAATTGAAATAAAAGCACTTATAGGCTTACTTTATAAAGTTGGAGTTAAACGAAATTCTCTTATTAAAGTGTTAGAATTGTGTGTAAGAGATGGTGATAGTATCTTCAGAATGACGATGACCCTTAACAGATTTAGGTTTCTACTCTCGTCAATAAGGTTCGATGATAAAACGACCAGAAATGTACGCAAAGAAAATGACAAATTATCGGCATTAAGACAAGTATGGGACAAATTCATAAAATATTGTGAAAATTCATATACTCCATATGAATACTGTACAATCGATGAGCAACTTATGGGCTTCAGGGGCAAATGCCCTTTTCGTGTGTGTCTATACATATATATCTATATATATATATATATATATTATATATATATATATATATATATATATATATATATATATATATATAAGATCAAAACCAGATAAATATGGTATTAAGGAGTACCAGTACCCAGTTATTATGTTCGTAAGCTAGCAGAACCCGTTATAGATACTAACCGTAATATCACAGTTGATAACTGGTTCTCGTCTATTCCCCTATTTGATAAAATGTTAAAAGAACACAAGTTAACAATGATAAGAACACTATACGCAAAAATAAGAGGGAAATCCCTCCGATGTTTTTTACCGAGCTGGTAGCGTAGTGGTGACACAACCTGCTTAGTATTAGGGAGGTAATGGGTTCGATTCCCGTTACCGTCTACCTTGTATGAGGTTCTCTTCAGGGGGTTTCCTCATACACATGTAGCGGCATGGTCACTGCGTATATGCACACAATGTGCGGCTACTTAGGCGAATGCTGGGGTAGTATTTTCCCCCTCAGAATCCTAACTCCGTTCCCTCCGATCCTATCCTGACCACACCCATCCTTAATCCCTCATGCGTATATACGTAATGTATGTATGCTGGGGATCCATGATTGCTGCTGAAGGACCTCGGAAAGCTCGAGCAGCCCGCCCTGCCCCTTGAGGAGGGCCTTTCCTTCCTTTTCCGACGTTTTTAACTAACAAACAGCCAAGCCCTTCTCTCTTTGGATTTGATAATAATAAAACGTTGGTTTCCTACTCCCATATGGCCAACAAAACTGTAATATTGCTATCATCTATGCACTTCGATAATGCTATTGACCAAGAGACCGAAAAACCTGAAGTTATACTCGATTACAATAATACAAAATGTGATCTAGACAAGTTTAATCAACTGTATCACACATACTCAGTTGCAAGAAAATCAAGACGTTGGCCCTTAAGGTTTTTCTTTGGAATTTTGGATCAATGTGGGGTAAATGCATAAATTGGCCTGGCAATTAAGAGAACCATTTATGAGATTACGGTTGCAGTCTAAAACCCTTTACAGGCACTTAATAATTTCCATAGAAAGAATGGCAGAGATACAGACCCATCGAGAGGAGGCAGTTCCACTGCAAGATGTGCTCTTTGTGTACGAGGAAAGGACAGAAAAACCAAAATGCTATGCCTTGGATCTAAAAATCAATTTGTGACGAGCACCGAGACATTATTTGTGTCGACTGTGGCCTCGTTGCATAACAAAAGTTATTAGTCATATATATTTTTTTATGTTTATATTATGTATATATTTATATACTGATTTTTTAAGTTGTATAGTTTTGTTTTAATTAATTTAGCTTATTTCCTCTTAACATTGGCTTAAATAAACATATTTTACCTAAAAATGTTCTGGCCCTAAAAGTAAACCATCCGTTAAAGTTGTGGGGGTCAATAAGACCCCAGCATGTCGCTTATGTAACGATTTCGAATGTGAGACGATGCGGGGATAATGTATGCCAGCGCTAGCAGTTCCGCCGCCCGGTGCAAGAACGTGACTTGCCGCCCCCTTTCCCCTTTTCAATAAAAGTCTCCCAAGAATAAAAAATTTCAACAATTCTTGTACTAGAAAGGAAGGACGCTTACCATAAGATAACTAAATTTATATTTAGGTACTGAGCATTGTTTACATTGAGTACGAACAGTAATAATAGTGCTATAAGATAATAGTAGATACAATGAGTTGGTAACACATTTCTATTAAAGAACGTAACATATATTAAACAAGCTACATACAATAATACAATGCTGTAAAAATAACAACAGAATGGGGTAAAAAAACTGTTTTTGTGTTTTTCTTTTTAAATCAGCAAACTTCTGAAAAATATTTTTAAGATTAATTGTCCTGCTAATTCATGTTCTATAGTTAATGTAGCCAAACCGTTTAGCCGATTTTGGGAGGTTGTGGAATGTAAAAAGTTTTTAATTATTTTCAATTTAGAAAAGCTCCTCTCTCCACTTGCCATACTTACTGGCAAAGTCAACAAGATCCTTAAGGTAACATTTCTCCCGATTCACCATTTCCTAGTCCTCACAAAATTTTAATTAACTCGTTTGCAGATAATATTTTCAAATCATCAATGCTGAAAGTGATTGCTATAGATATTTATCAAATCAAATCTGGATTCTAAAGCATTTTATTTATTAAAAAATAAAACTACTTTAAATTTTAATTTGAGATTTTCGACCGGATCATCGCGAGTTGCGCAAAAAAAGTTAATAGTTTTTCGTCGAACTTTGACGCGTTTGTGTTAAACTCGAAATCAGCTGAGGTGTCAATAATGTCGGAGAGTTCCATTGCATCACAGAACATGCTAAAAGCCTCATCGGAACGAAGATCCTTGAAAAAAATTGTACAATTTTTATTAGCTCGATAGGAGTCTGTAGTAGCTTGCTGATCGGATAAATTGTTTAATACAGTGCAAAACATGGCCCATCTAAAGGTTTATGAAGCCAAAAAAAAGTAAAGGTTTCTAAGGACACCTTTGCCATATCCTGCAAATTTAAGTTTTTCAATTATTGCATTTGAAAGTTTTTGTCCTGTCGATCTCTCAACTGGAAGAAGGCCTAAAAAGCTATCATTAATCTTAATGATAATATCATCGGGGTTCGATTTTTCAATAGACACATATCTAACTAAAAATGTCATTTGCTCTATCTGACTGTCATCAGGAGTACCATCTAAAATAATGGAATAGTATTCGGATTGCTTAATTTCGTCAATACTATGTGATTTAATATGTGGATAACTTTTTCAAAATAGAGAAGTTTGGCTTCCTGTTTTTTAAGCACTCTTGGAATACGCCATACCATTATTGGATCAAATTGAGCTACTAGTTAAATGATTTGTAAACAATTTCCACTATTAAAATCATAAAGTTTGTCACTAGTTCGCCTAATGGCTGAACAACTTTGGGCAAGCATTATTATTGTTAACACAATACGTAGTAGCACCCCATACCAATAATTTGTCTCTGCAGCAATAAGCCTTTATGACTCATTGTTAATAGTTTTATAAGATTATAATCGCTGATCAAATTCAACTCAAGACATTTGCTTCAAAGATTTTTAATGACTATCCTTTTAAAGTTTACTTGATCACAACGTGTAAATCCTTCAGTGGAAAGAAAACTAAACGCGAGACTAAAACGTTTACAGCAAAAACAATACTCACAGTATTTCATAATGGAATAGACTAACCAGTTGCGCAGAACTTTTTCTCCGTTTTTTAATGTTTTCGTATTAATAATTCACAATTTTAAGACTCAGGTGTTACCAATTGACATCAGTCTAATGGTATTGTGGACCTTTTACTAAAAACATCTTTCAGCATCTGTAAAACAGAGTGGCCAAGATCCTGGATCGTAATTTAAGATAATCATAGGTTACGTATTTTATTTAGAAGTTCCCCAAGTGAGTTCCTCTAGACTTGTGTCATTACCAGTTACGGTAACCTAATCGACGGTATCCTTGTAAATTAAGTGTGCGTCAGCTTGGGAAAACTTTGGGTTGGTAACCTCTATTTTATTAGTTCCTAGGTAGTTTAGTAAACTCCTAGATTGCTTATCACCTTTTTTTCTGTACTGAACACCAGATAGCTTTTGAAGCCATCTGAGATCCTAAAATAATTGTTAGATGCTCAATACACTAATACGTTAAAGTCAGTAGCAAATTAAGCCGTTACTTCATTTCGCAAACTAAATACAAAAGATAAAAGTACGGTTTGAATTGTAGAATGAGAGTAACCAAAAGATAATCATTGATGCTTGAAACTGTATCCTTGTTTTTTTATAGAACTCTCACCTCTAGGAGATATTTTTCATTTGAGGTGATTATTTACTTTCTCACAAGCTAAAAAGTGGAGAAAGATTACATTTTGAATATTTTTTGAAATAAAAATTAATAACGCACAAGACATCAGACACGAACAGACACTACATCCAAACAGCAAATACATACGCACACTTACACAGAACAGACCTGTTCAGACCTGGATACGCCACGCATGTGGACAAATGAACTAACTAAATGCAAAACTTCTTGTACTTAATTTGCGTTTTCGCCGTTCTCTATTCAATGAACGTTGTTTAAATAATGCTTTATTGTTAATTAATAATTAATTCCTTTACATATTTTTTTTCAAAAAGAAAACGGAATAAAGTAATAGTTATTTATACATCAAGGATTTCGTAATTACAGATTTTATTGCCCAATGTTAATTACAACATAACTGCCTAATGTAAATCTTATTTCAACAATAAACGTTATAAGCAAATAAACCCTTAGTTACCGTAATCATAAACATGTTCATAACTCCCTTGGGACGTTATGAACCGGTACTATTTATTAGTTCCTAGGTAGTTTAGTAAACTCCTAGACTGCTTATCAATTGGTGGCTACTTTTCGAGCCTTTTTTTTGTACTGAACACCAGATACCTTTGCAGCCATCTGAGATCCTAAAATATACAAAAAATTATTAACAAAGTATGTTAATGCTCAATCACCATAATACGGTTAAAGTCAGTAGCTAAATTATGCGTAGCCGTTACTTCATTTCGCAAACTAAATGCAAAAGATAAAAGTACGGTTTGAATTGTAGAATGAGTACGTGAACCATAAAGATAATCATTGATGCTTGAAACTGTATCCTTGTTTTTTTATAGAACTCTCACCTCTAGGAGATATTTTTCATTTGAGGTGATTATTTATTTCTACACTAAATTGAAAGATTACATTTTAATATTTTTGAAATAAAAAAAATTAATAACACCACCACATAACACATGCACAGCAAATAGCGACTGACATGCAAACACACACAAAGAACAACGTTATGAAAGAACGTAACCAAAAGCTAACATAGCTTAACGTAACGTCAAGAACCACCCAGGACATTTCATTACGAATTACTCCACAAGCAAACAAGCAGTACATTTAATTTTTGAAAAAATAAACAGGCCAGCAGCAACACATGGAACACAAACCTTGACTTAATTTGCGTTTCGCCGTTCTCTATTCAATGATCGTTGTTTAAATAATGCTATGTTAATATAATTAATTCCTTTATAATTTTTTTCAAAAAACGGAATAAGTAATAGTTATTTATACATCAAGGATTTATTGTATTAATTATCCTAGGATTGTTAAGTCCAAAGGTTATTAACATACATAACTGCCGTATGATAAATAATCTTATTTCATACATGTATAAGAAATAACAGTTATTACCGTAACCATAAAAGTTATAACTTTGACGTTATGAACTGTTACATAATTAAGATTATAACCTACTATTCATATATTTTGACAAATATTTAAACTTGTCAGTTTTAATCCATAATACCATTCTAATTTTTGAAACAACGTTTAATTTATTTATAAAATTTCATTGCATATTTCATTTTAACGTATTAGTATGAAAAAATTATTATCATTGAGTTATGTATTTTAACTGGCAACTTAACAATCGTTCTCTATTACATATAACTTGATATATAATAACTATTATTCATTCTAAAAATGAAATATGCAAATGAAATTTGTATAATTAATATATTAAATTAAAGACATGTTCTATTAAATAATGACAATTTAAATATGATATTAATTAAACAGTTATTAGTAAATTCTAAATTAAGTTAAAATTTTTATGTTCATAACTAAATTTATGTATAAGTAATGAAATAAAATATATGCCAGTTTTCATATCTTTATCTTTAAAATTAGATCTTTTATCATTAGACATTTTCAAAATAAGAATAAAGTTCATACAAACATGGACCGGAATGATTTGGTTAAAATTAAATGAAAATGATTAGTCATAACTCTTGTTGAAGGTGAGTTTATCTTAATTCAACACATTTAGCAATAATAATTTTTTACCGTAAGTCAACATCAACCACTAATGAAAATAATGCATCACATTGGCGAAATAAAAAATATCTAAAAAACCAGACATTAATTAAAAAACTACAAGAAACGTAACACATCGCAAAGTAAATTTTAAATAACGTGGTTTCAAAATGATAGGCATGCATTGAGAAATGTCTTTTTTTGGGGACTGTTCCAGACCCCCCAACTATAAGGTTTTACATAATAGTTGAGGTCACTAATTAAACAATTGTTTATTTTTCGTTACTTTGGACACCCTGCATCCCGGAAACTAAACATTTCCAACCCATGTTTATAGAACTTTGTTCCGTATTTTGAAAGGTTCTGTCATCTGGTAAAGTTTGATTCCCATAATTCAGGCCAGTCTGTATTGTTTCCCATATTTTCATAAAACAAAATTGAAATTAAAATTTGTTTTATTAAAAAACTCTACAACTTAACGTCAAATATGGTTTTATATCAACTGAAAAAGTGTCTTCAATAATTCAGTTTTTATTTGAAAAAAAATTTCTCTGAAGTATTTTCACCGTAGTACTTTTATTGCCGATCCAACCGGCAGTATACGTATTTTGTTGCCGTTGCCAACATAAACAGAATATGGGCTAAGAAATGTCACTTCAACTTTGTTTATCAAGATAAAAATCGTTAAATTTATGTGGTTTTATTATATTAACTTACTTAATTTGAAATTTTATTCTGAAAGTTTTTCACAGACTTCGACGTTTTGTCTTTTTGTCACAAACGAAACAGACATTCACAATCCATTTAATAATTAAAATAATATAGACCTATACAGACCAAGTAATAAATTTTTAACCGTTGTAACAAAACTTAAATAGCGAGAATATGAAATTGCTATACAAAATCCGACGAGGGTATAGATTTTACTAGAGTATGACATTTTGGGTTAGCCATTCTTAGAAAGCGGATTTATAAACACATAAAGCATACAAAAATGTTCACGCTTGAGAGTAAAAAACCTAAGCATGGCTACAAAATCTGATTATTTTGCAATTTAGCTTCTGTTAGACCTAGGTGGCATTAAATTTATAATTACATAGACCTTAACGAGCGCAGATTAATGTAAACATATTAATTATGCCAAAGGAACGTTGTTAATATTTTAGACGTTTAACAATGTACGTTCCACAGCTACACTGTGTTATTTGTGCAAGCTTGAATTTTAAAGTAATTTGAATGTTGTGGTAATGAGTTAAAACTAAAGAATGACTATTAGGATAAAGAAAAAAAGTTTAATATGTAAATCATAACAAAATTTGACTTTTGAAAGCTCTTGACTCTAATCTACACTAAGAAATTGAACTTAACCACGTAGAACTTGTTCAGTGCTATATTTATTTATCCACTATTTAAATCTAATAAGTACGTAATTTTGGGTTTAATTGGTGAAGAATAAGCTTTAGTGAACATTTTATACAGGGTTCCCCATAATAGGCTACCCATTTTAATATTTGCATTAAAATTTTTTTAGTTAACAAAACAAACTATTTATTATACTAAATTACAGCTAACTCTTTGGGATTTATGATAACTTATAAATATTTGGCTAATTTAATTCTAACTTTTAAAAATCACGTCTTCTAAATGACCTCTACCAACTTCAACACATTTTTCAATATTAGATATAAAGTGGTTCATTACACGGCGTAGCAAACCTTCGTCTATTCCTTCAACTTCTTCACGAATTTTGACTTTGAGTTCCTCGATTGTACCTGGATGACTCGCAAACACTTTGGCTTTTAAATATCCCCACAGGAAAAAATCGGGTGCCGTTAAGTCGGGGGACCTCGAAGGCCAAGGCAAATCTCCGAATCGAGAAATGAGTCGGCCATTAAACATTTCTCGCAATATACTCATTGAGTTTCTGGCGGTATGAGCTGTTGCCCCATCTTGTTGGAATAGTAAAGCATTGTTTAGTAATCCTCGTCTATTTAATTCTGGAATGAGGAATGTCTCTAGCATGTTTACGTAGCGCTCGGATGTTATTGTTACAGCGCGGTTATTTTCATCCTCAAAAAAATATGGACCAATAATACCAAAAGATCCTACTCCACACCACACAACAACTTTTGGATTATGGAGGTTCTGTGTAAAGATTTCACGAGGATTTTCATTTGACCAGTAACTAAAATTTTGTTTATTAACCATGCCGTTCAAATAAAAATTTGCTTCGTCGCTCATTAGGAGACTGTGAATTGCTCCTTGATGTAAATCCAAAAATTCTTGACAAAACCTTGCTTCTTTATCTTGATTGCTAAGGTGCTGTGCCATTTGGTATTTATAGGGATGAAATTTTAAATCCCTTTGAAGAATTCGATCTAAGCTTCCTTTGATATTTCTAGGATAAGGGTTTGTCGATTAGCAGACCTTTTAGGACTTCTCGTAAACGCAATTCTAACTCTTTCAATATTTTCTGGTGTACGAACTGTTCTTCGACGTCCAGGCTTCTTCAAATATTGTACAGAACCATTTTCACGCCAATGACGAACCCATAACTTAACAGTTTTACGATTTGGCGAGTGACCCCTATTGTTGTTATTAAACTGACGCCGGAATGCACGCCTAACTTCTTCTATCGAATTGCTTCTTATGTAAGTTTCTACACAAAACACACGTTGTTGGACTGAGTAATCCATGAAAGTTCAAACGGATGTTGAAATAATGTGTCAAAGCAAAAAAATTAAATAATTATTGATGAAAACTAACAAACTTCTCGTAGTAAAATGACGTTACACGAAATTATTAATTTATAACTTATTTGTGACCTGTTTAATAATTAACTTAAATCCCAAAGACTACAGAAGATAATCCCACAGAGAACAACTTAATATTAATAAAATAAAATGGGTAGTCTATTATGGGGAACCTGGCAAAGTAAAATAGTGTAGCTTATAATGTATAGGTTATAAGTAATAATAATAATGTTACAAGTTACCTTATAGATTAGCGTTAATATAGGCAGAACATCATGAATGTTTATATTTAAAGAAAGTATAGCGCATGTTATTGTCTCAATTACAATTTAATTTGTGCCAAAATTTGCTTTCTTGTTTAATACACAACGTGCTCAAGATAAAGATGAACAGAATGGGGATCTTGAAAACGGTAAGAGATACGAGCCGGTTAAATTAGAGAAAAGTTGTATAATTTAGGGCATATTCACATTTAGTTTGTAAAAGTTCATTATTGTTCATCGTTAGATTGAGATTTAAAACAAAATGCAATTTTTGGGTTTTTCTTTTTTCGTAATTATTTTAAAAGATTTTTAAAAGTCAATGGTCATTGTCACTTTTTGAATTCTATTAGATGGCGTTTTAAAATTTTTTATTCAACATTTCATCATATCATCATCAACCATATATTTTTATACCGCCGCAACCAACGAAACACCCTGTATTCGACAGTATGGTTTTGAATATGAAAAATTCGGATTTTCATTTTTACATTTTTCATATATCAGTCAGTATTACAAGGCTTTGATAAAATAACACTTGTTTAACATTCTATTGAAAACAGTTTAACTTAGTTTTATTCCGTTGGGATAGTTGTTATTATTTGAATTGTACGTATTTTAAGCTGTTTTTATTACCATTACTTCGTGGGTTATTTTTTTAGTTTTTTTAGTTCATTTATAATTATAACTAATCACTAAGTGTATCTATGGAAAGACTAAATTTTACAAACGAAGAAAGTTCGATATGTTGACATGTTACATCTTGTCCCACAGAAATTGTGTAGTTACTGAGCTGATGTATTTCTATAAATATCCTGAATGAAGGCAACCTGGTAAATCCATTTTTAGACGTTAGGAATCTAATTTATAAGAATTTGGTTCATTTACAAAACCTTTTCTATCCCGCCAAAAACAATCTGATCACCAAAAAGCTAATACCGTTTTACAAGCCGTTGTTGAAAACCCTGACATATCGACAAGACAAATTGAACATCGTACTGGTAAAGCTACTACAGCACACTTTCGAGTTTGTCAGGGTGTTAGACCAGCTGATCATGAGTGGCGAGCAGGTTCTTGCGAATGGTATACTAGAAAATGTGATGAAGATCTAAATTTTCCTTTTAAAATAATTTGGTCTGATGAAAGCATGATAACCAACAATGGAATTTTCAACCGACGCGACGTAACGTAAAAAAGAATCAAGACGTCGACATAGATTTGGATTTAATATGTGGATGGGCACTTTGGGACGAAGAATAATAGGACCTTTTATTTACCACAACAATTTCAATGCCGAACTTTGTTTATCAAGATATCGTTAAATTTATGTGGTTTGGAAAAAAAAACTTAATAAGATTTCTATATTTTCTAATGTTTTCTAATTTATTTATTAAAAGCTAATCTTTTTACTTATACTAGCATTAAGTATAAACTGAATCATTTGTACATAAAGTGTCGTGTTTCCTGTCTATAATGAACTTGCCTAAAAAAATATAGAATATTTTCTTTTCTTGTACTGTCAATTTATTTACATTGAATAGTTTAGAATTTTAATACATTGCCAAATTTTGAATCAACAAATTTCAATATTGAATTATAATAATTCTGCAAAATTTTATGGGCCATTCCATTGATATTCATCAGAAAATTTATAACGAGCGGTTGTACAAGGTGTATGTGAAATGTGGTCGGTGTTACTAGCCGCAGTAGGAGATCTTAATAAAGAAACAAATAATGAAGATTTAGAAATTGAAAGTATACTTTCGGGGAAAAGTCCGAATGATTCAAAACAGAATATTTGCGATACTGTTAAATCCGAAACTTCGAAACGAAATAACGCGATACGTATCAGTGGCAGAGAGTTGCGCACTCCCAGAAACAACAGTAAGTTTTATTATATTATATTTCTGTGGGACAAGATGTAAGTAGTAGTTATACAAGGCCGATTCTAACTCAAAAAGTCACTAGAAAAGTCACTAGATTTGCAAGGTCACCTTGGGGGTCAGATGATAGCTGGCTCGCGTCCTCGCTAGAATGTGATGTATCATAGATAAAAATAGTCGGTGCTTGTCTGCAGTAAAAGGTGGTTGCGTCATAGCTAAAAATAGTCGGTTCGCGTCTTAGCTAGAAATTATAGTGACAGCACCATCATTAAAAATAGCTGCTGTGCAAATATGTCACAAAGAGAAATAACCAGATATGTGTGGTTGGTGTCTGTGCTAGACACACATCTGGTTCGCGTCCTCGCTAAAAGGTAGTTGTATCATAGCTAAAAATAGCCGGATTATGTCCTCATAAAAAGGTGGTCGCGTCATAGCTAAAAATAGTCGGTTCGTGCGTTATCTAAAACTATAGTGACAGAACCATAATTAAAAAAATGGCTGATGTGTATCATTATTAGAAATAGCGCGTAACCAGATTTGTGCGATAATCAATTACATGGTTCATATCTGCACTAATGTAACAGTGGGGAGTTTAGAGTAATAATATAAGAAAATAGTGTAATGCGTAGTGAGTGCTGTGTAAAACATGTGGATAGCATACGCTCAAGAGCAATGGACCAAAGCAACGGACCTGAGAACAGCGGTGGAACGCTTGAAGCAAGAATTTTCGGCATTAGTATTCGATGCCCAACATGAGGCGGTTTACGGGCGAAGTGATTATAATGAAGAGGAGTGTAACGTCCTAGCGAAAAAGTATGAAACAGGAGTAACGATATGTGAAAAGTTTTTAAATTTAAAGAAAATATGTGAAAAATGTTTTGTAGAAGAACTAAAAGTTGCGCAATTGCATCAGTTTTGCCACGATATAAAAAAATGGACAGCATCTCCTGATGGCAGCAGTTATTCATCATCAGATGCAGATTAGCCTACTGATGCAATTCTCAAAGCACACTCTCCCCTCTACCATCAAAATCGTGATGCACTAATATGTATAAGGACAGTTCCGTTGTAAACTCAAAATTCAAAAGCGTTCTCGAATCAGTAAAGATGGATCTATCTGCATTGAATAGTAGCACTTTCTGTAAATCCTTCACGAACGTAAGAGAGGTGGGTGCAAAATATAAAGCGATTGATATGAACACTATCGGCACGAAGTATGGTAAACATATTATCGTTGAAACTGAGAACTTTAAGTGTATACTTCCCTTACGATTTTATGAATACTTCAAAAAGGAAGATCGCATTGAAAAGTTTAAACACTTCCGGAAATATATTTCGTAGAAAATTACTAATTACTTCATCTGAAAATTGAAGTTAAAAAAATAAATTACGTTTAATATTCTACTTACCCTCTTCCGTTCTGTTGAACCCTAAATCAACAAATTCAACGAAATCTGTAATAAAGACGTTTCAGTAAACAAAAATGTTTATAAATTTTTCTTACCATCCATTATTTTAGTAGATGAAGTAAAATGGGTATATTTCTGGAATATGATATTATAATGTAAGGTGAACAAACATGATATACATTTTTTATATGAGTATGCGTAAGTAAAATTATATTATAAGTAACTATAAAAGACGTACGTGCATGTAAATAAAAAGAGACATAAAAGAAGCCAACGAGGACGTGCTCTAGCTTAGGTCTAGGCGGAGGTAGAGGGGGAGGGCCTCATATAAGTCCTAAAAAAACGCGCTCTTCAATTTTTTTAATTTGCCCATAGGTCCAAATCGAAATTAATATTTTTTAAAGAGTGATTGCGTGTTAGAAGCGGCACTTTATCTATTGCGTTTTTTAATTTGTCAAAAATATGAAAAATGGTCCTAAAATTGATCTATACAGTTTTGAAACGATAAACTGCACTTAAAACACAACTTTTTTTTGTTTTACTTATACTCATAAGAAACACAACTTACTGCACGATTTCAACAATTTTAATTAGTTTAGGACCACCAATTTTTTAGTTCCATCGCGACGTAAAATTATATGTGTAATTTCATGTAAAATCAGTACGATAATGAATAAAATGTACTTCAACAGAAAGGAATGTGTATGGTCAGCATTTTCAATGCAAGATATAATTACGAGCGTTTTTCCAATCTTATCTAAACCATATAGTTCATTATCATTTTACAAGTTTTACTCATTTATTAATATATTACTTATATTTATTATAATTTTTTATGTAACCATTAATTATAACACTGTTGATTTCATTATTTGAAAATGAAACTACCTACTATTAAAAATGTACATTAGTACAACTTCGTATTTCCCATTTGTAATTCATATAATTTTAAATTAATGATTATTCCATTGAAGTTATATTTTTGGAAAGTAATGTTTTAAATTAAATCAATATTCATATATTATATAATGCAGTAAAGCATCTTCGTTTAATGGTTATAATTAATAATAATTTTTAATTACATCTTCGTTTAGTTTAAAAATTTTCATGTATATACAATTCCGTTAAGCATCTTTATTTCATTTTCATTTTTACGTATTACAAACACATAGGTAATATTTTGTTTAAAGAATACGGTATACACCACTTCACAAATTTTAATAAACTATAAGCTTTCAGGACTATCCTTTTACAAATTTAAAATTAGGGCAAACAATATAACAGCATTTCACAAGAATAATTAACAATTTTTTTCTAAAATAAGGTATTTAAAATCTATTCAAATTCTACTAACAGATTATATGTTTTTTAACTTTTGATTTTAGTTCTGCCAGTGTAACACAAAACACTCCAATGTCTAGTTTGTCAGCAATTTTACAATAATGCATTAATAGTAATATTTTAAATTAAATCAATATTCATATAGTATATAATGCAGTAAAGCAAAGGTAATATTTGTTTAAATAATAAGGTATACACCACTTCATAAATTCTAATAAGCGACAAGCTTTCAGGACTATTAAATTTAAAAATTAGGGCAAACAATATTACACCAGTTTACAAGAATAAATAACAATTTCTTTCCAAAATAAGGTATTTCAAATCTATTCAAATTTTACTAACAGATCATAAATTTTTAACTTTTGATTTTAGTTCTGCCAGTGTGACACGAAACACATCAATGTTTAGATTATTAGCAATTTTACAATAATGCATTAATAACAAGACTTTAGTTTAATCTTGCTTTTTTCAGCATACGCTGCACTTCATACAACTCCAAATCATATTTTAACTTCTTTATTTTTCGTATCAGATCTTCTCTTTGTTCCCTTTTTGGAGACCTCTTACAAATTGCTCCTGATGCAAACTTTTGCATTGAATTCTTCATTATTATATTGTGTTTCTGCAGACTTATTAACTTCAATGAAACCTACATCTGTCTAAAGGCCAGTTTATATACCCACTTGTTATAAACCTCACATCTAGTTACTTTTCTATTACGTGTGTTTAGCACAGAAACGAAACAAACATATCTGGTTATTGCCTATGTGACATATTTGCACCTACTATTTTTTAATGATGACGCACATCAGTTATTTTTAATGTTGGTGCTGTCACTATATTTTTTAGATAAGACGCGAACCGACTATATTTAGCTATGACGCGACCACCTTTTACTGCAGACATGCAACGACTATTTTTAGCTATAATACACCACATTTTAGCGAGGACGCGAATCAGATGTGTGTCTAGCACAGGCACGAACCTCACATATCTGGTTATTTCCTTTTGTGACATATTTGCATAGCAGAGATTCAAACCACACATGTGTTTGGTTACCTACTATTTTTTAATAATGACTCGCACCAGCCATTTTTAATGATGGTGCTGTCATTATAATTTTTTAGCTAAGACGCGAACCGACAATTTTTGCTATGACGCGACCACCTTTACTGCAGACAAGCACCGACTATTTTTAGCTATGATGCACCACATTCTAGCGAGGATGCGAACCAGCTATCATCTGACCCCCAAGGTGACCTTGCAAATCTAGTGACTTTTCTAGTCACTTTTTTCAAATCTAGAAACTTTTCTAGTGACTTTTTGAGTTAGGATCGGCCTTGTATAACTACTGATGTAGCACGTCAACATATCGAACTCTTCTTCGTTTATTTTTCGTATCAGATCTTCTCTTTGTTCCCTTTTTGGAGACCTCTTACAAATTGCTCCTGATGCAAACTTTTGCATTGAATTCTTCATTATTATATGTGTTTCTCAGACTTATTAACCAATGAAACCTACATCTGTCTAAAGGCCAGTTATATAACACAATGTTATAATACCTCACATCTAGTTACTTTTTATTAACGTGTTTAGTACAAAAGAAACAAACATATCGGTTATTGCCTATGTGACATATTTGAATTACTATTTAATAATGATGATCGACATACAGTTTTTTAATGTTGGTGCTGTCACTATATTTAGATAAGACGAACGACTATATTTAGCTATGACGGACCTTTCTGCAGACATGCAACGACTAATTTTAGCTATAATACACACATTTTAGAGGACGCGAATCAGATTGTGTACTAGCAGCAGAACTCATATCTGGTTATTTCCTTTTGTAACATATTTGCATTAGAAAGATTCAAACCAAACATGTGTTTGTTACCTATTTTTAATAATGACTCGCACCAGCATTTAATGATGGTGCTGTCATTATAATTATTTACTAAGACGCGAACCGACAATTTTTATGACGAACCTTTTACTGCAGACAAGCACCGAGTATTTTTAGCTATGATCACCACATTCTAGCGAGGATGCGAACCTATCATCTGACCCAAGTGAATCTTCAAATCTAGTGACTTTTCTAGTCACTTTTTCAAATCTAGAAACTTTTCTGAATACTTTTGAGTTAGGATCGGCCTTGTATAACTACTGATGTAGCACGTCAACATATCGAACTCTTCTTCGTTTATCGAAATTTCTTGTTACTTTCCAATAGAAATCTTATTAGATTAATTTCATTAAATGTCTAACTTATTAAACTCAATAAACCTACATGTTTAAAGCAGTTTATATACCCACTTGTTATAAACCTCAATCTAGTTACTTTTCTATTACGTGTGTTTAGCCAGAAACGAAACAAACATATCTGGTTATTGCCTATGTGACATATTTGCACCTACTATTTTTTAATGATGACGCACATCAGTTATTTTTAATGTTGGTGCTGTCACTATATTTTTTAGATAAGACGCGAACCGACTATATTTAGCTATGACGCGACCACCTTTTACTGCAGACATGCAACGACTATTTTTAGCTATAATACACCACATTTTAGCGAGGACGCGAATCAGATTGTGTCTAGCACAGGCACGAACCTCACATATCTGGTTATTTCCTTTTGTGACATATTTGCATAGCAGAGATTCAAACCACACATGTGTTTGGTTACCTACTATTTTTTAATAATGACTCGCACCAGCTATTTTTAATGATGGTGCTGTCATTATAATTTTTAGCTAAGACGCGAACCGACAATTTTTGCTATGACGCGACCACCTTTTACTGCAGACAAGCACCGAGTATTTTTAGCTATGATACACCACATTCTAGCGAGGATGCGAACCAGCTATCATCTGACCCCCAAGGTGACCTTGCAAATCTAGTGACTTTTCTAGTCACTTTTTTCAAATCTAGAAACTTTTCTAGTGACTTTTTGAGTTAGGATCGGCCTTGTATAACTACTGATGTAGCACGTCAACATATCGAACTCTTCTTCGTTTACAAAATTTCGTCTTTCCATAGATACACTTATTAATTAATTATACAGATAAATTAACTAAACAAAACCAAAAAAACAACCCACGAAGTAATACGTAAAATTCAAATAACAACAATGTTAAATGTGTTATTTTATCAAAGCTTCATAATATTAACTGATATCATATTAAAAATGTAAAAATGAAAATCCGAATTTTACAGCTTCAAAACCATAATGTGTAATAAATGGTTAAATTCATAATAAAAAATACTATCGAATACAGGGTGCTTTGTTAGTTGCGGCGATATAAAAAAATAAAGTTGATGGTGGTTTCTCGGAGACGAAACGTCGAATAAAAATTTGAAAACGCCATCTAATAGAATACAAAAAGTGACAATGAAGAAGTATTATTGATTTTTAAAAATCTTTTAAAATAAATGAAGGAATTACGAAAAAAGAAAAACCCAAACATCGCATTTTGTTTTAAATCTCGGAAACGATAAACAATAATTAACCTTTGCAAACTACATGTGAACATGCCCTAAATTATATAACTTTTCTCTAATTTAACCGCCTTCGGATCTTTTACCGTTTTCAAGATCCACATGCTGTTTGTTCAACCTTATCGTGGGCACTTTCTATATGAATCATATTAGAAAAAAGTCGGCGTAACATGTAAAACAAATCAATTCGTTTCTGAATATTTAGATTTTCCTTTAAGTTTTCGTATTCCCAAGTAAGTGAGTTTCTCTTTATGAATTCCGTTAAATTTCCAAAGAAAGTCTTATTAGAGATAAAAATGTATTAAAATGTTAATTAAAAACGCAAACATGCATGTTTACTGTTAAAGGGAATTGTCTTTAAAACAGATGCCTTCACATTTTGCTACATACTTAAGGTTATCAAATATTCACAAAAATCAGTTTAGGGACTCTTTTTGTTTTTTAGGGCTTATTTATTTCCTTACAAAAAACTTTCACAAAGAAAATGTATCTAAAATATTTAATCAAAGTATAATATACAGTGTGTCCTATTACAAAAAAATTCAATTAATTATGTTTCTGAATTCTATGCAAAAGCAGCCTCAAGATACTGTTTTTAGGTTTTCTATATCTCAAAAAATAACTGAGATACGAGGGGAGTGCAAAATATCAAATTTTCAAAATCACCATTTATCACAGAAACAAATAGAGCTAGGAAAGGTTTCTTTGCGGATATTTCATTTCACAAGTAGCATATTGAAGTGCATCTATCGTTTGCAGGAACGGAGATACCCTCCAATTAGATTGAAAATTGGACACAGTGTACTTACGGAAGTGGTCAAAAATTTGAAGTGTTCCTTCATCCATAGAAAGATCGGCATATTGCGGCATAATTTGACGGTACTCCGGTATAAGTAATCTTTGAAGTCAAAAATAGTTATTTAGGCATCCATCCCTATGGGAAAACCGCCCAACTTTTTGCTTAGATGAAAAAAAAGATAAATTATTATATAATTAAATTATTATAAAGTATTCCTCATTTTTGATGACCAAAATCATTATTTACACACCAATTTCATTGGGAAAAGGTTATTCCTTTAATAACCCTGTTACAGGCCAAATACTCATTAGAGCATCAAGTCCGTAAAGGCAATTGATGCGTACGGCATAGCTCAGTAGCGTGGGCGGGGTCTTACTTAATGCTGCAAGAGGGCACTCATCACAACTACAAAAACGTCAAACTCCGGTAAAAAATGTCAAAAAGGCGCCTCCTGTTAGATACATTTATAGCGGTAAATCGTCACGAAGTAGATATCATAATGGCCTAACAGGAAACCATAATGTTCACTCAAAATACCACCCTCATGTCTACTAAAATCCTACTCCAAAAATATTTACGCAACGTTCACCTAAACCTCAACAAAATCTTAAGCTTCATATAAAAGCCGCAAAATTGCGATAATAAAACTAAAAACTCATTAAACATTTCGATAAACTTAGCGCTAAAATCATTGGCTCAAACACCCAGAAAAATAACTGATCGAAACGGAAATTAATTATTCAATTTCAAACGAAAAATACAACAAAACTAAACGCGATCCAAAATTTAGAAAGTCCTCAAATATCAATCAACGTCCAAAATCGGGGTCGTAATCCCTAAATTCGAAAAACAAATAACTAAATTCACTTACCTGTTTAGCAAATTCAGACAAATCAATTATATCTACAATCGGTATGTTAATTCCTATAAAAATATCGTCAAAAAAATTGTGACTACTCGCAAAACTATCGTATGCAAAAACAAACAGCTGATCGGTCAACGGCCGATTTACTTCATATTCTACGTTACGTTATCCTTCAAAACATCTTTTACTATAAACTTACTACCAAAATCAAGATGGCACATACGCTAATTTGGACAATCTCATAATCATTACGTTAAAGCTTATTACATTGGATTTCATACTAGAAAGAAAATCAAATAATTAAAAGTTGCCGCTGTAACGTTGTGTAAATTAAACAGTTGCCACAAACAAATAAATTACTCAAAAATTTTGGATAAACGTAAAAATATTTGTGAGAAAAGATTAGGATTTACGATATATGTACACTTAATAATAATACTCAATTTGTACATACTATTTATATATTAAAAACAACAATAACCCTGGAAAAATATGCAATCAACAAAGTGTTTAATCACCTAAAAATATAACTTAAAATAAAATTTCTGTATATTCTGATTTGGAATGATTCTTGCAGGATTACAATAACCCTAATTAATCTATTTCATGTCTCAAAAATTTTTAGTTAACAGCAAAGAATAAATGAAAACGCCGAACGTCTAAATTTTACAAAATCTTGCCGTACGCAAATTTTATACAACGTAAACAGAATGAAATAATCAATGCACAGTTCGGGATAATTATTATAGGAATGAACATGCTATATACATTGAATTGGCATGTAGACGTTATTTAAATGATCTCAAACAGAAGGCATATTCATGCGCCTGACCAATACAAATGAAAGCTTCATTAAAATCACAAACACATAAAAATTCGGAAAAATACAGTTACCTCACAATGGACAACTGTTCAATTGAATTTTATTTTCTTTTCGCAATGGTACTGCAATCGAATTAACCAACATTTCATCGATACAAGAACCACCAACTTCTTAATTTTCTTAGGTCATATCTACACAAATTTCGTGGTGACAAACTTTTAAATCAATAACCTCTGTTTCCATCAACGTATGTACCGGGTGAGTCACTAAGGAAGGGCGCTATATCCAGAAACCGCTAATGTTACGACTTCCAAAAAAAATTCTTCAGCAAATGTGGCCAAGAGAAAATTCTGGAAATAATTTTAAAGTTTGCAAATAGACCGCTAGGTGGCGTAACTGCTGTAGTAAATTAAAACTGTCTAATAAGTAACAGAAACTTAAGGAAAAGGTATATTGGAAATATCGTAGTTGTATTTTGGGACAATTGTACCCATTCTTTCTATAAGAAGTTTTCTCTAACTTCACAGGTTTTCCGTAGGGGAGCTGCGAAAGTTGTCAGACAGACACGTAATTATCTTCGGAACCAGTCATCGAATCTTAAAAAGTAATATTGCGTTGGAAAGGTCTTTTCTTGCGCTATTCGTTGATGTATTAAAAAGTTAAGTTTGATTAACGAACAAAAAGCTAGAGGACGCTTTCCAAATATTGCTGAAATTTTAGCGATTTTATTCAAAATATTAAATAGAATGGTATGTTTTTTATATTTTAGTCAGAAACAGTATAAAATTTCGTCTATACCTGAAAATTTCAAGTCGATATCTCTGTTGCTTTCAATTTTATACCTACTTTAAATTTAGATCCAAAATGACATAATAGTTTATTACTTAGGCCAGTTTTTATAAACACGGATTAACCCTGCACAGAGAGGTAACCCCAGAAATTCGATAATACTGACAGTTATTATTATCGAGTTTCTGGGGTTATTTACCGTTGGTTAATAATTACATCGGGTGGACCATCGAAAATTAACTAGAGATGAGTAGTACGCCATTACTCAGTGGCGACCTAATTGCTCAAACAGTCTGCCATGATTATCAATACACAGTTGCAACCGCTGTTGCGTTGACAAAACAGCGGTTTCTATCTCCGCTGTGGAGAGGGTGCGAATGGAATTTCTTATCCTAATGACCATATTTTCAGGCGTAATTGGCCTGGTTGTAAAAACAAGGTCCTTTATTCTTCCCAAAAATGAAAATCTAAACAAGTTAGATTGGGGGACCTAGAAGGTAACAAGTAATGGTTATTAAGCTGTTAAGGTTAAGAATGAATAAGGAAATGTAGGTACCTAGCTGGCCATGGAAAAAATCTCCTCTTTCTATCCATGTACCAGGAAAAGTATTACTCAAAAATTGACGCACGCGTAGAAAAATGTGCCGGACAGCCGTCATGTTGGAAAAACATCCGCTGACTAGTAAGCAACGGTACATCTTCTAAAAGTAACGGCAAATCGTTCCGCAAGAAATTAAGGTATGTTTCACCTTTAAGTGGTGCGTCAAAAATGTGAGGATCAATAATTCGACCTGCTAAAATACCGCACCAAATATTAACGCTCCACCAGTCCTGATGTTAAATTTCTTGCATCCAACGAGGATTGGTTCTGGACCAATAATGCATGTTATGACGATTTACTCCACAATCACTGCGGAATGTAGCCTCGTCAGTCCACAATATTTGCGATAACAGATGTTGATTATCTATGAGCATATTCGACAGCCAATAGCAGTAGTCTAAACGTTGCTCATAATCAGCCGCAGTCAGTGATTGATGAAGGACTACATGGTATGGATGTAATCTAGATTAAAATTGAAGTTATGGTTTTTAATAGCTGTAACATTACTACTTTTAATAGCTAACTCTTATTTAAGACTTACTTATGTTCTTTGACAATACGCTGAACAATAGTTTGTGTTAGTCCCAAGTCATGAGCTATTGCTCTTGTGCTACTATGTGGATTAATTTCCATATATGCTAGAACGTTTATAACATTTTCTTCCGTTCGGGATCTGCGTGCTCTGTAAGTAACTGGGGATGAATTGTTCCTGTAGCTCTCAATCGTTGTGATAATCGAGTAAAATTCTCTTTTCGTAATACCGTCTTTCTGAAAAACGAGCCGCATACAATCGTGCAGCAACAGTAGAATTCTGCATGCAATCGAAATATACTGCAAGCATATCATATGCTTCCTGGTTAGAGGGCATTGTTGGCAAAAGAATGTGGCAATAGGTCAAAGAAATTCGTATCACAATACACCGTTTCCACCGCAAAACCGAAGGTAATTTTGTGAGGAAATTTCAAGATAATATTTTCTTGACACTGACATTGATAAAATTAATGTTACTATGGATAAATCGTCATTATGCATTGTTGGTCTGATAGCGTTATTGGATGATCGTGGCACTACAAAATCATTACCATGGATCTGAACTTAAAGTAGGTATAAAATTGAAACCAACAAAGATATCTATTTGAAATTTTCAGGGTATAGGCGAAATTTTATGCTTTCCGACTTAAATATAAAAATATACCATTCTATTTAATATTTTGAAGAAAATCGCTAAAATTTCAGCAATATTTGGAAAGCGTCCACTAGCTTTTTGTTCGTTAATCAAACTTAACTTTTTAATACATCAACGAATAGCGCAAGAAAAGACCTATCCAACGCAATATTACTTTTAAGATTTGATGACTGGTTCGAAGATAATTACGTGTTTGTCTGGCAACTTTCGCAGCTCCCTACGGAAAACCTGTGAAGTTAGGAAAAACTTCTTATACAAAGAATGGGTAAAATTGTCCCAAAATACAACTACGATATTTCCAATATACCTTTTCCTTAAGTTTCTGTTACTTATTAGACATTTTTAATTTACTAGCAGTTACGCCACCTAGCGGTCTATTTACAAACTTTAAAATTATTTCCAGAATTTTGTCTTGGCCACATTTACTGAAGAATTTTTTTGAAGTCGTAACATAAGCGGTTTTGTGATATAGCCGGCGTCCTTCCTTAATGACTCACCGGTACACCAATCTTACTTTATTACTTAATCACGCATGTTGGGAATTGATGATTAAAGTTAACTGTAAATGCCAAACACAACTTTTTTGAGCTAACACAGCGGCTAAAACTTTATTTCCAAATTAACATAAAGCCTGTGGTTTAATATAGGCACTTACAATCAAATTGTGAGCATTTGTGTTTCATTCATTACCTCTTATATACAATTCATAATTTACGACAATTTTCTTTCAATTTCCTAATCAATCAAAAATGACTTCTCATCCATTTTTCTGGACCACCTTTGTTTCTTATTCATCAAACCCAAATGATCTTGACAAAAATAGAAACTATTAACCACTTAAAATTATAACAACGTATATGAATTTATTAAAGCAAACGTTGTATTTTACAAATGACTAATTAAGCACAAGATGCGATGAAAATCCACGAAGAATTAAGGAACGTACTTATTCAACACCGAAGCCAATTCCATGGAGGCGGTAATGTCGCAGCGCGACAACGATAACGATAAACTAATTCGGCAGAAACGAAGTTCCCAAATTGAGGGCAACGGAAAGACTTCCACGACATACTTCACTTTCCGATAAGGGCGTAAACAGTTCACTACCTCCAAACAAATAAATCTTCGTGAGCGCGACGGAGCCGCAAACAAGCCTTGACAATACGACATATTTATAAAGACTACCCTAAGCTACATTCATTTCTCGTTACATTGGTTTCTTATTCCCCTACTTCTTAATCAGCTAGTCTTTAAAAGCATTACTTACATTTTTTAATACGCGCCAAAAACGATAGCCTCTCGGTATTAAACCGGAAAAGAATTGCATCATCCATCCAAATTGTGTTCCCGAAGGTACATCGTGTAATATGATATATCTAGATAACGAAACTCTTACGATAGTGAACCTTAAAATAACGTATGTAAAATCCAAACTCTTTGTTTAAAGACTAAAAATATTTATCGAAAAGAAAGACGACAGATTGACGGCTACAATTTAAATTCGCAAAAGATGTACCACACAACGTAACAATTTGATACCTAATTCAATTTTACATAATGCAATTTCAAATCCATTTAACAAAATTCACTGAAATTTAAGATAACGAGAACGACTATTATTTATAAAGAAACTAAGTCATTCACAATCAAATAAGTAAAAGGGATTCCATTGGCTATTGATACCAATATGTAAATCACATCTTAGTTTTAAACTTCCATCTAAACTTGATAAACAAACCAAAAATTTTATTTCGTTTTCAGACAAATGATTCTAATTGCGTTCACCATTTGTAAAATTTTCGAATACCTTCCAAATACGCAAAAGGCAATCAAAAAGATTCTCAAAAATTTATGCGCTATCAAATTCAATTGCATGAACTTATACTACATTTCAGATGTACGGTACTACAGAAGAATAATTTATATTTGCGGAATTAACGGCAAATATTTGATAAAATCGGGACCAACTGACCCCCCCCCCCCCCCCACCGCCCCCATTTAAACTTTATGGTTTTTCGATACTGGTGATCTTTATGCCCAAAATCGATATTTACTACCAATATCTTTGGCAAATAGAAAGAACTAACTTTTTGGTAATTTTCATGACAAAAAAGATGTCCAATATCGTTATGTATACACCAAACTTATTGCTGTGTTAACCCCAGCTAAGTGTTATGATTTTCGGAAATTGGTCTTGTTTATGGATAAAATAGGTATGTATACACCTATTTCTTTAAGAAATTTTCCCAACACTCTTTTGTAATTTCTTTCTATGTACAGTTATTGAAAGAAGTAATGCTCGTCCAATAAGTAAACTCTGTAGCGTAGGCAACCAACATGCCGCTCACCTAGCCACTTCGTCCATCCTTGTTTTCTGAAAGAACTGGTTGACGTTACTTGCGCATCATATTCATACCTATGCTATGAACTGAGCGATTTGTTCTGAGACTGCGCGGTATTCCAAGCATGTCTATTATCGACAAGACCAATTCATTCAAAATCACGCCTTGTTTGATATTATTACCTGATCCTGATGAAGACAATAATATAAATGATATCCTTTAAAATTAAAAACACTCATTTGTTTGACAAAGCAAATGGGCACTGTCCACTTCAAATAATGGTTGAATCATAGGATGCAATTTTCTTCTTTACATAAATATCGGTAAAAACTAATTCAATTCTAAACAAAGTAATTCAAATTAATTAACTAACAAAAAGGAGCAGAAAATAGCTTTACATTTTTATTTCTGATCCCATATCATTGATTAGGCTGTGTTACTGTTCATTAGTAAAATAAAGAAACTTACTCTATTCTACTCTACTTCATTCTTATTTCTTGATAAGATAAGTTGCGATTCATGTATTGTGAAACGTTTGTTTTACTAATACTGTTAAACCTTTTTTTTACAATAATTCGAAAAATTATTTCAGACACAAATGCAAGATCACTTGAGCAAATTGGTATGAAACTCACAGACACTTAATCTGGTTCATGAAGATAATAAATAAATACAAATCAACAAAATAGGTTTAAACCACAAATAAATAAACATCATTATAACAGTTAAGGTCAACAATTTTTGTTTAACGAATCAACCAGATGATGAATCAGTTAATTGACATATAATTAGGTAGTAAATACATTAGCTAAACGAAAACAATAAAAAAATGAATCGTAAGAAGTGTAATTCTTTACGGATTAACAATACCTGGAATAATTTAATTCATATTTAATAATTAAACAAATTATCAAGCATACCATAATTGGACACAAGGGAATTATTCAAAAAATGTATTATCAACATTGTACTTTTTAAATGGATCTAATGTAAGTAAGGCTATATTTAGTTAGTAGAAGAAGAATTAATATTTCGTATAAGATTCGTAGGATGTCATGCAAGCTTGAAGTGGAGCTGGCATGGAATTTACTAACCTTTCAAAAATATTGTTGATGCGTAAGTTATTCCACGTTTGCATAATACTGGTGCAAAGCTGGTTTTCATTGCGAATCACAAGATTTCCTGTCTCCTGCATGAATAGCTGCAGCTCACAGGTTTTCTATTGGGTTCAGATGCGGAGATTTCGTTGGACACTCTAAAACATGAATTTCGGGTTGTTGACAAAACTATTCTCGAACTATTTATCCTCGATGGATGGGTGAGTTATCCTGGATGAAAAGTATTTCGCCTATAAGCACATATTCTTGAGAAGAAAATAAATTAACAAGCTCCCCACACCTGCTTGGTTGAACCAGTCCCAACCCCATCTACTTATACAGCCATTACTAGTTGTCGTCTGGATGTTTTCAATGTCATACCAACTGTTATTGGTTCTCCATAGCGTCTTTCAGAAATCATCGTTCGAATACAAGGCTTTATGGTTGCTACAGACCCCAATATCATCCAGCGTCTCCATTGTAGTACTGTCGGCGATGTCGAGCGTATTCGGTTGCTTTTAAGGGAATACGGTTGAAAATGCCGATAACTGTAGTTTTCGTATGGCAGTACTCGTATGGCGCTGGCGCTCCCTAATAACAGTCAAGTTGAAAAATGCTTCTCCTGGTAATACTGCCACAGGTTCTGCTCTTAGGTTTTATTCAAAATAGAACGTCGCCTCGATTGTCTAGAAAAGGAATTGCATTTGCGGCCCAAATGCACAAAAAAATTTATGCATAAGCGAAATTAAATGTAGAAAATGTATAAAATTAGAAATCTCTTTTTGAATACGTTTACGTCGAAAAGAGGCAGTACTGTAAAAACAAAAACAATAATCTATGTCAGATGGACGTTTAAACCTTCACGTAAGATAGAGATTAATACAAATCTAGATGCTAACTTGAAAAAAATTCCAAATCCACCTGTTTCTATAAAAATATCGACAGTACAGTTTAAACATTTACAGTCCTATTTAATTCATTCTCAAGGCTTATTTGGCTGTGTTTAAATAGAAGTTCTGTAAAATTTAACTTTCTTTCAAATATATATTCGTATATTCCTATAAAGTTGATCGTTATTGAACAAATTAAAATAATTAGCTTTTTTGGGCTTTTTAATAGTGTATTTTTGGATTTATATTTTACATAAGTCTATACGTTTCAGTAACACTTACAGTTATCGTTCTCAGTAGTGCTTTAAGGATCTTTAAGATGTTAGAATAAATTTATGAAATACGAAAAATTTGAAAACGCAAACAAAAACTTATTCTAACACCTTGAACAATTCTTACTGCACACGATAACTGTAATTGCTATTGAAACGTACAGATTTATAAAAAACATAAATAAAAAAATACACTGTTAAAAAACCCAAAAAATAAGTATTTTAATTATGTGTACTCATGCTTAACGTTTACATTTAAATTTGGAACTAATTTTAACTAACACTTAAATTTTACCTTAGAAATTTTTTTGCCACTAAATTACAAATCGTACCAAAATATTACATAGAATATAATTAATCGATATGTTTAAGCTGTATATGCTACTATGTTTATATATTTAAAATACACAGTTATTTCAAAAATATATGATAAAAACCAAAAGCTCCTACTATTAAACACCTTCACCGCCGGCGAATTTCTCACAAAATCTAATCAGTTCCAGGAGAAATGGAAACAAGCATAAAAAAGTAATTTTAAGTACGTACGCTTTGTCGCGGTAGAGTTGGATACCAACATACATCCACATCCACGCCCACATCCACACCCACATCCACAATCACATCCACATCCACATCCACAGCCACATCCACATTCACATCCACATCCACATTCACATCCACATCCACATCCACATCCACATCCTCACACACCCACCTACACACGCACACACACAAAGTATTCAAACTAGAACATGCCTTAGTGTTGTCGCGGTTATCTCCCATAGGTCAGCATTATGCCAGTATTTCCCGAGAGCTGATTTTGCGCTTCTACTACATTTACAAGGGAACATCCATCTTAAAATATGTTACATTATAGGTGTGAAATGTCAAAATAAGATATGAAATCAAGAGACATTCAATAACAAGATTGTGATGCAATGTTAACTTTCAAGTTATCATTGATATTAATTTATATTAGATATAATAATCACTCTTACCATGGCATTATAATATAAATCATATACTAATTTCAATTATTATCCCGTTCAATTTATAAAAGAACCTATTATCTTCAAATCAAGCTATATTAATCTTATAATTAAGTTGTTGGGATCATATTAGAAGCATTTACTGAAAGAAAATACAATTAGTGAATACATATCATTACCGTCGGACAAGCTTATCATTGTTTGTTCATTTATGATCTATGAATTTAGACTCCTTTGAAGAGCTTTAAAAGTCTTCATTTTTCTTTTTCCTTGTTCTTACTGTATAAGATCGTTACATCCTTTACTTTTTGTTTTAGTTTTTTCCAATATATTATAGGATCTTCTGATTCCTGTGGTGGTAGCAAGTCAATAAACGCTGACATGGTTTCTATATATGTAGTGTCATTCGAAAGTTGATTTTTAAAGCGTTAGTATGGTGGGTGATTATTTTCATTATTAAAAGCAATCTTAAAGGAAACCATCATGTGATCAGAAAATGTAGGAAGAATAGAGGCTTTTAGAACCATGTTCAAATTTTGTTTATTCCAATAAACACTATCAGTATGAGATGAGGAATTATTAGAGCTATACATATCTTGCAGATTATACCGAGCGATTATCCTTTGAAGAAGAGCAACAGTTCTAACACATATTTCTTGCGACCTTAACGTATCTATTAATTAAAGTCACCTCTGAAAAAAATATTGTTTCTTTGATTTGAGTGCATTGCTAAGTTTAATCCATTAAGAATGTTCAACGCAATTTCTTGAA
>JARFJB010002394.1:57500-92500 GCA_036346205.1 Vesta saturnalis | reverse complement strand
GCGCACGTACAAACTTTTAACATAGTACGATTACAATGTTAAACGCGTTGTTCACTGATCTGCTTGCAGACAGCGAATGTGATTTAAAAACAAAAATACAGGTTTGTTATTAAACGATCAAATTGACTTATACTATTCGCCATTGTCTGACCTTCTCTCTTCATCACATAATTAGATGTCAACCCCCCACCACAATTGGTATAGGTTAAGTATTTTGTAGCGTTGTAAGTTCATTAATTGAGTTTGTGGAAATTAGAAAATATTTGTTTCATTTAAGTGTGAAAGGGAATAAATAATGTAGGACATACTTTAATCCAGAAATTTATAATGTGCATCTTTAGATACCTTTTTGAGATGTACGAGATGCATTACAATTCGTTTAAAACCTAGTTGCAAAAGCTACCTTTCTATAAAAGTGCATTTTACAATAAGGCAAGAAAGAACGCAATGTAATGACAAGCGCTTTTCATAAGGTATACGTTTAGTTATAATAGATAAATTCCGGACACAAGAATCAATAGTGGAAGAACTTTTACTATATCTCATTCGATAAAAATAGACGTATGTAATAGTGTACAGAACTTTCGAAATAAAAGAACTGTTACTTTATAATATCTAAAATGGCCTTCCCAATAAAAAGTACGAGATTCATGAGATTATGGCTATTAGTATAATTTAAGGATTAAGTTAAATAGCCATAAAATACGTTTAACACTTAATGGATTTATATTGTGGTCCTTCATATGGAAAATACGGAATTTTACAATATGATGGTTTTCCATTAACGCTAATTTGTGCTTCCATCTCAACAGAAGAACGATAAACTTTCGTTTTCAACCAACTTCAAAAAGTTGGTTAATTAATTCGTCTGGATGTCTTTCTGTCTTTGTGTCTGTGCGTTGCACGATGTTACAGGGTTTAGAAAGCTGGAAGTGATGTCGTCTTATAGGAAATTCTTTGTTGATTCCAAATCTCTGGTAGATTTTTGATCTGATCACCTGTTCGCGGTAGGGAGGCATCTTAAAACAAAAATTTCGATATTAAGTCATTTTTATAATAATTTTTTTAGCTAATTTAAGAAATAATAATAATGAAAATAGAGAATCACCATGTTACAGTTTTCAAGTTGGTTGAAAACTATATGAATTGAACTTGTTTTATATATAAGATTTACCACTGCTTGTACAAAACTAAATCTCAAATCATATGCATGAGTAACCTGTAATGTTTCACGTTTTATCAGTTTGTGTACATCGAGTGAATTTATAAAAAGTGTTATAGTTTTTAAAATGAATGATTTTCAATTTGGGGTTAGTACTTATATTTACATTGTACAACCGAGTATATGTCTTTGTCGTTCTAACACATGGCATTTATAATACGCTAGAAAGTTGTAATTATCCAGTTTTTTCACCGCGGGTGGTTAATTCAGCAAGACACTCTTCGTTACGGGCATTATAATTGAGTTAAATCTGCAACAAAAATAGATAGGGATCATGTTGAATCGTTAAGCAGTGACACTAAAACTGCTATGCTTATTTTTAAAACCATGCAAATATATTATCAAGTACATTATTACCTTCCCACTGTTTACCCATAGTTATATCAAACTCATTAAGTTATCACTTTCATATATAATACCATCAGTGCCAGAAAATTATTGGATAGTGTAATATCTAATCATGAGTGCTAGGTAAAGTCGATTCGTACACGAATGCCTTTTGTGAGAGTTATCAAGCACAAGTGTTAAACATTTCTGAGAAATTATGCAAAAATTTCCTTCGCACGAATGGGATTCAATTAGAGAATGGAATTTCAAAAAACTAGAAATTGTATATTCATAATTTGTAACTTAACTGGCCAAAAATGATGATTATCAATAGAAAGTAATTAAAGTTCTTAAATCAGAGGTTTACCAAATCACATTTGTAAATATGTTATTAATTATAGGTTTATCATTATCAAATACAAAGTATGTAATTAGGTACGTCCATAATATGCAATCATCACATCTACCAGTTGTACTCCTAGAGGATCACAGAAGAGGTCTTGCCAAGACGATACACCAAAAAGCGTAAAAATGCAAATTATTCTTCTAATGCTAAAAGTTTCATCACATTAGACGCCGGAAATTAAGATGGTTTTACTGAAAATATCAGTTCAATACTCGCCGCGCTCTTCAAATTGTTTGATAACATGCATGCAGCAACCTTTGACAGGTGGCTAGTTGAGAATCTATAAGAACCATATTTAATTGTTATGAACAACGCATCATACCACCCACGTGTTGTAGAAAAAATACCATCTAGTTCATGGAAAAAGGAAGAGTTAGTTGCAAAAGTGATTAAAAATGAAAAATATTGCGTCTGCGTACATGTATTTTAAAATAGATCTTTTGAATCTTGTTAAACAGTATAAATATGAAAATCAATACGTCGTGGACAACATTATTTGCTAACACGAATATTTCATACTCAGATTACCGCCATATCACTGTGAGTTCAATGCGATTGAAAATACTTGGGGAATTTGCAAATTATAGTATGATCAGCGCATAAGTAGAAATAAATGGTCACTCTGATGAGACTATAATGCAAATACGGGCAAAGTTGTAGAAAAAATGTGACATCTATGGAAAAAACTATTCTGATTACTGAAAAAATAATATCCGAGTGGTGGTCTCGCGAAAAATCTCTCGATGTAACGGTAGAACCATTAATAATAATAAATAATCAGAACAATAATTATAGCATCTATAAATATGGAAATACTAAAACCACTGAACTGATTAAAGACATGAATCACACCATTAAAATAAAATACTACAAAAAGGAGAAAATGAATATATCAGGAATAAAAAATATTATCTACGCTGCCTCAGAAACAATAACCAGTATGGTTGTAAGAACAGACACAAGGAAAACGCAAAAAAAAAAGGAACCATGGTGGAAAATCGCAATGGAGAAAAATATTTTAGAGTTTCGTAAATACCTAACCTACACAAATAAAATCTTTAAATAAATAAAAGATCTGAAGTTAAAATACAAAGTCGAAACTAAGGGACAGCTAAAAGTAGTAGCAAAAGAATTATAACAAAAAGTACAAGATTATGCCTAACGAATACGTAGATATACAAAAAACAAAATAAATTTTTCCAACAAACACGACACGAAAAGGTTTTATAGAAGACTTAAAGGGCAAAATTCAAATAACACCACACCATCCAGTGGTGCCTCGATTTTGGAAAGAACAGTAGAAAGAACCAGCTGAACAAAATAAGAATGCGCCATGGATAAGGTGTGAAGAGGGGGGAACGAGAACCACACCTTTCATGACCCTTAAGCAGATCGCTAAACGTAAAACTTCAAATCCCCTAGAGCAGATGGAATTTCCCAACTTTTGGATAAAGAAGGTTACAGCCTTACACATACATCTAGCATTCGCGATTAAACATCTTTTGGATAATTCACTACAAATACCAGAATGGCTCACACAAGGCTGAACATATTTAATATATAAAAGAGTCAGAACCCAAAAACTACAGGCCCATTACATGTCTGCCAGTACTGTACATATTAATTACAGCACTGTCATCACACCAAATATACATCCATTTAACCACACACAATTTATATCCAAAGGAGCAAAGAGGATGTGCAAAGTGATTACTGAGCTCAAAAGAATTTCTTCTAATTAGTAAACTCATATTAGAAGACTCAAAGAGAAAAAGGAAAAATCTGACAATGGACCACCGAAAGGCTTTTGACAGTATCCCATACAGCTGGATAGAGCACACTCTGAAAGCGTGGCCAGCATGAAAGAATGGAAAACGCATTTCAATCTTCATGCAGTAAGGAACAAAGAGAACGTGAGAATCAACATCAAAAGGGGAATTTTTCAAGGGGACTCGCTGTCATAACTGCTATTTTGAATAGCCATGTTTCCTTTAACAAGCGAGCTGAAAGAGTCACAAAAAGCTTACCAGATTCCGGATGGCCCTAAATTGAACCATATTATATACATGGACGTCATAAAGCTATATGCAAAGAACGAGGACGAACTAACTTCAATCACAAACACAGTAAATATTTACTGCCAAGATATTTAAAAGAAGCTTGGAATTAAGAAATGTTCCAAAATAATAATAAAATATCTAGTGTGGAACACCACACGACCTTGCAACCTACAAAATGAAAATAAAAAGAATGTTAACTGAAAAAAAAATTCGAGAGTAGGCCGCTTCTATAGGATATCAATAATACAGTTTAACCATTTTCATTGACATTTAACTAATTTTTAGACTTACCTTGCGTTATTAAAAGAAATCTATAAAGAAAAGTTATGTAAAATTAAATTTTTGTTTGCGAAATATGTCTAAACTTTTTCTTATAAAATTAATCGTTACTCAGATAATGAAAAAAATTGAACTAACACTTAAATTCTACCTTAGGAATTTTTTGCCGCTAAATTACGCGCTGTATCAAAAAATTGCATAGAAGATAATTAATCGGTATGTTTAAAGTCTATACGCGGGTATTTTTATATCTTTTAAATGTGCAGCTGTTTTAGAAATATTTGATAAAAACCAAAAACTGACCCTAACAAACCCCGCTCTCCGCCGTATACACACAGACGGACACGCAGACGCCGAATTTGTTATGGCAAAACAGTACAAAATGTTAAATAACAAAATCATTTTTTCTAAATGTAGAGGATAGGTTAAAATTAGAAATTCATTTTTCATAAAATATATCAGCAATTCTTTGTGGTCATGATAAAATCAAAAGTTACTACAAAAAATTTAAAATAGATAATGAAGTAAATTGTATTTATAATAAAGATTAACAAACAGTTGATCATTTGATTTTTGATTCCAAAGGCTTACAAATTGAACGACAAAATTTAAAGAATTGTGTTATAAAGAATGAGAATATTTGGCTTATTCCAAAAAAATCATTAATACAAAAGTATATTAAAGAGTTAAAAATTATTATTAATAATAATTTTTAATTACGTATTTACTTTTGAACTTATTCGTTCGTAACAAAAATTTATGATAATATTTTAAAGAATGTATTAAATTCTTAAGTAAAATTGACTTAGAACGGTTTGGCAATACTGCTTAGAGACAATGGTAATGTTTCAAAATGTAAACGGGGCATGCTGAGTAAACTATAAAAAAAACACACACACGCACGCACGCACGCACGCAGACAAGCACACACACGAGCAGGCTTTTGTCCAAGCTTCGACAAGATCGGCCATGATGCCCAGATATGTTTGTCGCGCTGTGTGCGTGTGCGTGTCGTGGCGTGCGTGCGTGTGCTCCGTGGTGCGCGCGTGCGTGCGTGCGTGCGTACGTCGTGCGTGCGTGCGTGTGTGTGGTGCGTGGTGCGTGGTGGTGTGTGGTGTGTGGGTGTGGTGTGTGTGTGTGTGTGTGTGTGTGTGTGTGTGTGTGTGTGTGTGTGTGTGTGTGTGTGTGTGTGTGTGTGTGTGTGTGTGTGTGTGTGTGTGTGTGTGTGTGTGTGTGTGTGTGTGTGTGTGTGTGTGTGTGTGTGTGTGTGTGTGTGTGTGTGTGGTGTGCTGTGCGTGTGGTGTGCGTGTGCGTGTGCGTGTGCGTGTGTGCGTGTGCGTGTGTCGTGTGCGTGTGCGTGTGGTGTGCGTGTGCGTGTGCTGTCGTGTGCTGTGTGCGTGTGCGTGTGTGTGCGTGTGCGTGTGCTGTGCTGTGCGTGTGTGTGTGCGTGTGCGTGTCGTGTGTCGTGTGCGTGTGCGTGTGCTGTGTGCGTGTGCGTGTGCGTGTGCGTGTGCGTGTGCGTGTGCTGTGTGCTGTGTTGTGCTTGTGTGTGTGCTGCGTGGCGTGTGGTGTGTGTGTGGTGGTGCTGTGTGTGTGTGTGGTTCAGAACGAAAATGCCTACGTACTTAAGATGTTGTATTTGTTTATGTTTTTACAATGTTTCCTGTTTTCGTTGTGAACGTATGAAAGAGGTTGCATAGTTACCCTAACAAACTAAACTTTTAATTTTTTCAGTTAGCATCTAGATGTCTATGAACCTCTGTTTATCATGAAGTTTTAACTGCTTGGCATAGATTATTGGTTTTGCTTTTACAATGTTGCTTACTTACGTAATAAAGGAGGTTGTATAATTATCCTAAAAAATGTTACTAAAATCATTTCGTTACTTTTAATTTCCCATTTGTAGGTTGGAAGGGCGTGTGATGTTCCATGCCAGATATTTATACGTTCATAACCAAAACAGAAAACGTTGTAAAAATAAAACAATAATCTATGTAAGAATGACAATTAAAACTTCATGCCAGATAGAGATTAATAGACATAAATACATGTTAACTAAAAAAAATTCAAAAGCCCTCCTTTTCTATTAGATATCAATAAAACAGTTTAACCATTTTCGTTCATATTTGATTAATTTTTAGAATTACCTTGCGTTATGTTAAGAAACTTTGTTAAGAAAAGTTATCTAAATTAATTTTTTTTTAATTATGTGTACACTTTTCTAATAAAAATTAATCGTTAGTCAGATATTGAAAAATGTTTAACTCATCCTTAAATTCCACCTAAAGAATTTTTCTATCGCTAAATCAAGCGCCGTATAAAGAAATTGCAGAGAATGTAATTAATATGCATGTTGAAGGTCTATATCTAGATATATTTATATTTTTCAATAACGTAGGTGCTTTAGAAATATTTGATAAAAATCAGCCCCTAATAAAGCACCCTCTATAATACTGGATTTCTACCAAAATCTAATCAGCTCCAAGCGAAATAAAAAAAGCTTAAATACAAAATCTTAGGTACGTAGGTGTTTTTGTCTTGGAGTTACTGTGAACGCCAACATACATCCAAACACAAACAGACACACGCGGGCGCACGCACGCACGCACCCACACATACACACTACACACACGCGCGCACACACCACACACACACACACACACAACACACACAATATATATATATATATATATATATATATATATATATATATATATATATATATGTTATTTCACCCAAGAGCAAATGTAGACAGACTATACGTGAAGAGAAAACATGGCGGTAGAGGACAAATAGAAATGGCACAAGGATCATCAATATTAACTTTATATAAATATCTAGATACTAACAAAAATAATGAAATTGTGAAATATATCCTACAACTTGAAAAAATTCAACAAAATTGCTACCATAGAAGACCAAACTCAAAGGGTCCACCAGCAACTAAAGACAGGACAAAATCTAATACTACTGACAATTTAACTTAGTACTTAGACAAGCACAAGCATCCATAACAAAAAAAGATAATAATAATGTTTATTTATTCAACAGACTGAAAGTCAAATTACAGAAAATTTGTATGGTAACCAAAAACAAAAGTTGCGTGGGAAAGAAGATAACAATAAAAAAGATAATAACAAATTGATTACGCAGTGTTACTAAAGAAATAAATAAAATCATCAATTATGCAGATATAAAAAAAACAAATTAACAAAAAATCAGTGATATTTTTATATAATAACAAAAAGTGAACAAACTAATTAAACAGTTTGGAATAAATCTAACAAACGGGATACATTAACGTCCAGAGAATTACAATAAGTATTAAAATTGTTAGACATAATATAATGAATACTGGTGATTTTAACAGTAAATAGCTTTCAGGGGTCTACTGACAAAAGTTACAGGAAATCTTGAAGAACGAGAAGTAGTATGAAAATCAAGAAGAGATAAGATCGATGGGCAGTCTATAAAATTATTTAAAAGTTTATGCAAAAATTTATGGCTGTTCCAAATGCGTCTGGCTTCTAAGAACGACAAATTGAACCGAGAAGGTAGTTGTTCGTTGGGACATCCGCTGTTTTTTGATTAATAATACCATTAATACCTATCTCTTTTCTTGCCAGTATAACTCAATTACAATTCCCGTAACGAAAGGTATCTTTCCTAATTCATCGCCCGCGGTGACAAAAACTGGATAATTGGAATTTTCTTCGTGGTTTCAGTGCTAACCTGAAACAGACAAAGTTGGAAAAGTATTAAACCATTTATTATTTTCAACACGTATTATACAGTTTTGCATTTTGGCTTCATGTACATTGTTTCATAGATCGTTCCGTGGCAATCGCAATCTTCTATATTTTATTTAGTTCTTCAATTTTGTTCCGTTTGGTTACCTGCATTTTTTCGTACCAGCAACAACAGTGACGACCAATTAGAGTTACTTTCGCCAAGAATATGGTTTGTTTATTGGAATTCCTCTCTCAACGTCACCTTCTTATTGGGAAATTGTTAATTCACGTAAAAGATTTTCTGCTTTGGTAGCATAGTTTTGTAAATTTTGATTACTTTGTTTGGTGTAATTATACAGCGCTTGATTTTTGCGAAACAAAATTAACTTTAATATCTTTTATTAGTTGATCTATACTTTAGTACTGTTGGTTTAACCTAATCTTTGATATTTGCGTAATCCTTGAATAAATTTAATTAACATCATCTGATCTTCCTTTCGAATAATCTCCGAATACAATTTTAACGTATCTAATAATTGTTTTGTAATATTTTCATTTCCGTTCATTTTCAGATAAATTCAAATGTGGTTCTTAAACCGAACGCTTCTATTTTATTTGTTTGTAATGCTACACTTAAATTTAATCTACCTACCAATAATGTATGTGCCTAATATTAATCTATCTATTTTTTTATTGTACAATTGTAGAAAAAAATACAAACTTCGTTATCTTTTCAAATTTCAAGTGGAACTCTATTTTTTCTTACTAAACTTTGCTAAACATGTATCTAACCATTTGGCCATTTCGGCCAAAACTGCCTTCTGATTGTTTATTTTTTTGGATTGACTAAAATAAATTAAAATACTTAAACAAATTTTCAAATTCATCAACATATTCCATTTTCTAGTTACCTATAATGGTTTATTATAAATTCACAATTCTTAAGGTATCCATTTAATAATTTTAACAAAATGTAACTTAAAAATAATGTCTTACTTTCCTAAAAAATGTTTTCAGCATTATTTTTATTTTTATTTTATTTATTTTTATTTTATTTTATTTTATTTTATTTTATTTTATTTTATTTTATTTTATTTTATTATTTAACCTATTTAATACGCTTTAAGGTAATATTTCTAACCTTTAGCAAAGCAATATCTAATAATACTCATTTTATAGATTATTTGCTTTTGCTGTTTTTATAATTGTCTTCTCTGTAAAACAACGTCTTGTAAATTTCTGACCACCTTGCCTTTAGAGACGTTGACGTCTTACCAATGGTCTCCTAGTCTCTGGTTTTTGTGTTTTCGCCCATTTTGCCAGGCATTGCTCCTCCATCCTATCAACTTGGTCGCTCCAGTATCGTCGACGTGATCTTACCCATCTTATCACGTCATGTACTTCCAGCCCTTCTCTTATTGTGTCATTTCTTATTCTATCGTGGAGGGTTATCGATTTAATAGGTCTTAGGACTTTCATCTCTGTTGTTCTTATCACACTTTTGTTTTTCCGTTCTCGCTCTTATTTCCACAGCATAAGTAAGAACTAGCCTGACACATGTTTTGTAATTTCTGTTTTGCTCTTTTCGCTCATATGTTTGTTTCTCCATATCACATCTTTGAGGTAGTCTGCTATTCTTGTGGTTGTATTATTTTCTATTCTGAGTCTTCTGTTAGATGCCCGTCACTTGATATGTCTACACTCAGGTAGTTGGATCTCATCACTTGTATAACCTTGTCGTCGATTGCCAGTTTACATCTGATTGGTACTTTAGAGATAACCATTGATTGTGTTTTTCTGTGATATAAGCATATTGAATTGTGTCGATGTAGTTCTGAATCTCTTCAAGAGGCGCTGTAAGTCTTGTTCGTTTTCTGCCGTAAGTATGGCGTCGTCTGCATAGAACATTATTTTTATTGATCGGTTTCCCATCCTATATCCAGTATGACTTTTATTTGCGCTTTTGATGATTTGATTAATAATTATGTTAAAAGAGTAGGACTTAAGCTATCTCCTGTCTATAGCCCGTGGCTATTTGTACTTCTTGAGCGAGTCCCTTGTCAGTTGGTATCCTAGATTCATTATTACTATTGCGTTTCTTTATTATCGTTAAGATATTTTGTGCTAACGTTGTTTTGCTTTAGTATCTTTATTACTTTATTTAATAGCACTCTGTCAAATGCTTGTTTTAGATCTACGAAGCATATGAACATCGGTTTGTTAAACTATCGAGTTCTCAATAAGTTGTCGCAATGGGATCATTCCTTTCCTTTTACCGTTTTTGTGTATAGGTGGTCTTCCATTCCGTAACTATTGATTCGGAGTTTTCAATCTTCTGAAGCAGCCTTGCTATTTCCTCCTCAATTCCTTGTTCACCGTGATTTATCATTTCATTTGCGATTTTGTCTATTCCAGGTGATTTTAAGTTTGTGCATTGCTTCTTGTACATCTTCTAGTGTGATATTTTCATCATCAACGTTGTCCTCGTTGTTCTCGTTGTGCTGTTCCTCTTCATCGTCGTTGTTTGCTGTAGACTTTTGATGCAAGTTTTGAAATATGCCACCCATCTGAAATCTTTTCCCAGTAACCTTTCTTGAGTTTGATGAGGTTGTTTACTCTATTTTTCATTTCTTTGTATCTTTCGTAACCTGCTTGTGTTCTTCCATATAAGTATTATATATACGATTATCTCTTTTCTTTTGCCCCTAACCTCGGGGGTAAACCAGGGTTTATTCTTTTTTCCTCCATTTTTATTAATTTCCTTCTCTACTATTGCTTCCTTAGCACTTTCAATTATATTTCCATTGTATTTAGTCCAAGCTTCTTCAACATTATCTTCTTGTGTGATGGTATTTCTCTCTATCTTTTCTTGCGGTCTTAGTTGGTAAAGAATCTTTGTATTTTTATTTTGTAGAGACTCTATTTCAGATGCGTGCACTTTCGGAGGTTGTTTTTCCATGTTTTTAAGTACATTCAATGCCGGGTATTTGCACAGGACTAGTCAATGCGAGGTTCCTACATTTAATGACGTTAGCGTTCGTATGTCTAGTATATGGCTGTAATGTACCGCTTTATTTGTGACTACGTAGTCAATCATTGATTTATGTTCTCTTGTGTTGGTGAAAATATATTTATGTTGTTCTTTGTAATTGAAACATGTGTTATTGATGCGTGACTCATTATGTAAGCACAACGTTAATTAGCATTGTCATTAATAGTTTCTTCATTGAACTTCTGCATAACTCCAGGTATTGGGAGGTTACCGATTCTGGCGTTGAAGTGGCCCATCACAAATATTTTGTCACGGTTTGGAAGCTGGTCGATCGTCCCTTGCAGGTTCTTCTAAAACAGTTTCCTTTCGGTTCTTGGTTTGTTTATGTCGGGTACATAGATGCTTGTAAAGTGAATCTTTTCCTTTTCAAATTTTATTGTTATGTACATGCTATTTTAGTCTATGTATTTCACTTACTGTATTAGATGTATTAGTAGGCCTACCCCAGCATGTGCTTTGATGTCCTTGTAGACTCCGCTATAGAATAACATGTGATTTAGGTACCTTATATTTCATTTGCCTTTTATTCTTGGTTTCCAATAGCATACAGATGTCTATTTTATGTTTAGTAATTTCTAAGATTATTTCTTGGTCTCTATTGTACCATGATGTGATGTTCCAGCACGCTAAGCGTAGTTCAATTCTTCTCCAGGTTCTCTTTTTCTTTTTTCTCGCCATGTCATCATTTGGTTTGTTCCTTCCGTTACTCGAGGCTAGGTCAGTTCCTTGTGCGGCTTCTTGTTTTACGGGCCGTAAGCGGCTAATCTTGCGACCCAACACTCCTCCTTCATCCAAGCTTGGGACCGGCATCGGAATACACTGGGCTACTCAATCTACACAGCTATCTACGAAGGCGGAGTTTTTCTTATAATTTTAATAACTAAAAACCTCTTTTCCTTCTGTTATAATAATTACATGTGCACAAAATAAATTACCCATATAAAATTGACTATATTTTCTGCCATCTCCTTACAGCCTTTAGTACTTCTTGAATTATTCGCAACCACGTTCGCCATATTTTCGTCCCATGACCACTCGGACTATTTTAGTTTCCATATTCTGTTTGCATTGTCATACATATACGATTGTACTAGTTATTGGAGTAATTGCCAAACCATACTATTTCTATTCTTGTTGGTGATAATAGTTTCCTTTTATTGTTTATTACTACTTGATGCTTATTACTATTGTATTTTGTATTGTCCATAACCAAAGTAAGCGCGTCCAATATAATTATCACACTTAACATTTATATAATTTTTTATACAATTTATTAATTTCTCACAGTCTTGTCTCTTCTAGGATCGCCATATATTGTAAATGGTTATTTTGAAGGGTTTTCGGTAAAAGGTAGTTATGTGGTAGAGTTAGTTTAGATTTCTTCTTAATTCGAATTCATAATTAAAGGACAATTTATGAATGACACGGAAGGATTAATGAAAAGCAAAATATATTTGCAATTAATATCAGTTTAATTAAATGACTTACAGATTACGTATAGTTTGTATTATGCTTTCTATACTAAATTGACTGTTCGATATTGGCTCAACTTGAACACCCATTGAAAAGAGAGCTTTGTTTCGTTTTTCCGAACTATTTGCAATTAAGCTTCCTTTTCCCGTACTTCTTCACCAACATCTAGCTTACTGTATTTACGCAAAAGGTTTACATCGTTTCTTATGTTATTACTTATCCACTACAGACTTCATATCTGATAAGTCTTTCTGATCTACACAAGGGACTTATCTTAGTGCTTCCTTCTTTAAAACAATTTGAAAAAGAATTTTTTAACGGTTATATATTGTGGCTACATTCCAATCCACCATAGAAAAATCTGATGCCGCCACTGGTAAATGGATATCATTTAGTTGATATATAGGGTGGGCCCATAGTGCGTTGACGGAATATGGTGAGTTTATTAACGCATTTCTTTGAAGTTTATCGCTGGGGTTTGGTAAGTAGCCCTCAAGGCTAGAAACTTAAAAACTTTAACTTCAATAGCACTGCTTATATAGGATGATTTACATAAACGTTGGGTTTTTTTTAATGGAAATACCTGTATACTATTGCATATTTGAATTCTTCGGTCAAATTGGGTGTGACTTTATGTAACAAACATGATATCCAGAACGAACCGTTTAGCCGCAAGTCGTAATTTTTCGAAAAGTTGATGTCTGAAAAACAAACTGACAGGGTTGTGACTTTGTGGTATTACTAACCATGAAATGTACCAATGTAGACCAGACGTGCAATTTCAAATATTTTTTGTGTTTGCAGAAATCGCTTTATCAGAAATGAAATCAAAGGTAACTTGATTCATTCAAATGGAACTAACTACTTTTCTTTATGCCATCAAATACGGAATCTTATTAGCTTTTTCAAGATTTTCTTTGGTAGTTTAAGGTTGTCAGTATTTTAATTTTTAATAGTAGTAGTTTTCTCTTAATTTCACATTGTGTGAGTGGCTAGTCGGCATTGGAAAATAAACAATCCTAATTAAAAACATTTATTATGGAGTGATCTAACATTTACCAAATATGTACAAATTAGGAGACGAAGCAAAAAAAAAACGACATTATAATGATGAATATATAGTAAATGTTCAAAATGGCGACCGCCTTGTTCTATGCACAATTGAATCCTTTGAAGAAATTAATGCTTAACCTTATTTAACATTTCTGGGGAGATATTTTCAAAAACGTTTCTAATTCTAATTTTCATACCACCCACCGTCGTTGGTTGTTCGGTGTACACTTTTTACTTTATGTACCCCCATAAAAAGAAGTCAATAGGGGGTTATGCCTGGAGACCTCGCTGGCCAACGCGTTGGCTTGTCCCTTGCTATGCACTCTTCGTTGAATACATTATTAAGCCAATCACTTACAACACGGGCACGGTGTGGAGGTGCTCCATCTTGTTGAAAAAACATGTTACTAATTTGAGCAAGTGGGACATCTTCAAGAAGGTCAAATAAATTATTTTTGAGGAATCTGACGAAGAAAATTCGTGTGGCCAGTTAGTAAATGTGAAATTTTTGGTTTCAAGCCAGTTCTTTATGAAATTAATCCAAGCTTCCTTACAATCTCGAAAATGTCGTAAATGATATCTTATGCAGTATTCAAGCGGATAATTTGTTATAAACAAGACAACTGGGCGAACTCATTTACATTTTATGTACCTCGGACGCTTAGTGAGGAGTTTGACCGGTGACCATGTATGCCTTATTGTTAAAGACCGTTTATTTAAATAGTGATAATTGATAACCAACAATAATTGTCTTAATTATTAAGAGTCAACAGTTACAGAGAAATGGTCAATAGATCATTGCAGTTACTTTAAACTGGTTGTAATACGTGTGAGCTAACATTTCGAGATTAAACTGCATGTGCATGTAAACGCCTATGTATGTGTAAGTCTGGATATTATATTGTTAAAAATAGTCATCCATTATAACTAATCCTAAAAATAAACGTAATGAATACAAAGAATAAAATGTTTTTTTGTTTCAGGTAAATTCACTCAACAAAGTATGGAACAAGGTAAAGAATATTCCTATATATATATTATATATATATATATATATATATATATATATATATATATATATATATATATATATATATTATATATATATATATATATATATATATATATATATATATATATATATATATATATATATATATATATATATATATATATATATATATATATATATATTACATTTATAAGCGTTTAATTTTGAAGTTGTGTAAATAGCATTATTAGGATGTATCAATTCAAAGTTGCTTATTTAGTCATTATTACTTCCACATATTGGTATCGTATATTTTACATGACTGTTGTAGCGAGGAGGCCATTACATTTTACTGCAGTGCGATTAGTGTGCAAAAAAGGCAATATCTGTAGGCACGCCTAAAGTGATAGAAACGATCTAACAAATTTTGTCACTGTACTTTTTGTACAGTGGCCTTATAGTATGACGTATTACAAGAATAATTGTAACTATTAATAACGAACATTCATAAAAAAGATAAAGGAATATTTATTTATACAGGGCTCATCACTTCTTTGAAGTGGTTTGCTCACCTAGAAGGAAAAGACATACGAAGCATACTTACGTTTTCTCACATACACCCAGCACCACGCTGGAATAACCGGCACCAAAACTCATGAAAGAGTGTGCCTTGGTGCCATTATCATCTCCTGTTGTGGTTTCTGATTGAAGTCGAACTTCTTTCTTTTTCTGGGCGGGAAAACAATATATAAATGGAAAAAACGTGAAGCAATTAATCATGCCCCTACTGCTTTGTTTGCAGTTTTAAATAGTTAATTGTGCATATGTGTCTGTGTCTTGCGTGCGTGCGTGCGTGCGTACGTGCGTGCTGCGTGCGTGCGTGCGTGCGTGTGTGCGTGTGTGTGTGTGTGTGGATGTATGTCTGTCTCTGTGTGTGTGAGTCTTGTCACAGGCTAAATATTCACTAGAGCAGCCAGTCCGTAAAGGCACATAGCTCAGTGGTGTGGGCGGGGTTATTACTAAAAGATGCAAAAGGGCACTCGTCACAACTCCAACAACGTCAAAATCGGGAGAATAGGCCAAAAAGGCGCCATCGGTTAAAAACATTTATAACCGGAAAACGTCATGAACAGATCTTGGATTGGTCTAACAGGAAATCAAAATGTTCACTCAAAAATAAATTCTACCATTAAACAAATTCTATTCCAAAAATCTTCATTCAAACTTCAACAAAATCCTAAGCTTCGAATATAAAAGCCGTAAAATGTGAAATAAACCCCAAATCTCTTTAAATGTTTCGATAAACCTACGTCAAAAATTATTAGCTCAACTAACCCAAAAATAACTGATCAATACGGTAATTTAATTATTCAATTAAAAAAAAACACGCCACCACAAAACTAAACAAACGCGATCAAAGATCTATGAAATCCTGAAATTTATCAAACGTCGATATCGGGATGTAATACCTAAATTAAAAATAAGTTACCAAGCTGTCATAACAAATAATTAAATTCGCTTGCCTGTTTAGCAAATTAGGCACTAGAATGTCTTCAATCGATGTAGGTTTCTATAAAAATATTTCAAATATAGGCAACTTCTTGCAATATCCTCGTATGCAAAACAGATACGATCAGTTGTCCGGTCAGTGACCGATTTGCTTCATCAATTTATTGACGTTACGTTATTTATCTTAATAAATCTGACTTTCAATAAAATTATTCTTCAAAAGAAATCACTTTTATTCATTTGAAACCATTTGTAATTAAGTCAATCCAACCGTCATAAGCTATGCACAAATTCAAAAAACTATATTGCATTAAACCTTTACGAGTTACGTTAAAATTCTTTAAACAATGTAAACCTTGGAACGTTATTACTTTACTTTCTGAACACAAAACACATTTACGTTAATTTCTATGATCTCATTAAAATAATACAGCGCAACAAACTCGCAATTAGATGTCGTATAACATCTGGGTTCACATCTCATTAAAAAGAAAAGAAATTTCATAAACTAAATACACATATATTACACCATCTTCCAATTGCTACACAATAAATACAGTGCAAACACTCTTAATTAGATTATTTCAATACGTTACTTATTCGGACTTTCTAAAAATCATTGTAAACTTTTTGCTTTCAGTTCAACAGAACAAAGGGTTAAGCGTATAGATTTTGTTCATAAAATTTTTGACATGATATCTAACCTTTATATATAATAAAAAAACATTTAAAACAAAGCTATAATTTCGGAACAACCAATTGTATTCTATCTTATGTACATACAATACATAAAAAAATAAACACAAAAATTTTAGTAATGTTCGTCGGACATGACAAGCAAAATGCACAAGTTTACGTTAATTCAGGTTCACTTCCTTATGTTATACGACACACCTAGGAGAGACCTGATGAATGGCCTCTGCGGCGGCGATATAATCGAAGTTGGAACTGCGATCGATCGTCCAAAATATCTCGACTCGTAAGTACTTCTCTAAGGTGCGTTGTGATTGGTTTACAGTTGGTTGTACGTTACACTATTACTTAAATTTCCATCCACTCTGGTTACTTTACTCTACTATTTACAAGTTCGGAATATCATTTCTTAATTTTAAATCTTAAAAGAACAGAAGTTTTTTTTATTTACAGCGAAAAAATTGTTTGTTAACAGGCAGCTGTATCCACGAAACTAACACCTGAACTAATTTACTTAGATCCGCACAATAGGTACGAAAACAACTCCAAAGGAAATAAGGACGCACTTATTCAACACGACTCAAACTTCCATGGATGAAAAATGTAGGGATTGGACAACGATAACGGTAATTTTTTCGGGGAGAATGAAGCCAATATGATCCCCCACTTAAGGGTGTAACAGACACAAACTTCCACGGTAACTTCTCTAAGTCCCCCGAAACAGTTCACTACCTCTAAACAAACACATCTTCGTGGGTGCGGCAACACTGCAAACAACTGTCTCTACCTAAAATTATTCATTCTAACCTTTCCATCTTACTTAATTCTTCAATAGCCAATAACAAAAAAGGATTACTTAAAATTTTAAATCGCGCCAAAAAAGAATTGATTCGTGAGCCGAACTGAAAAAAAATACATCATGCTGCAAACTGCATGCCTAAAAGGTACCTAAAGTAAGGTGATATGGGTAAGATAACGAAACTTCTACTATACTAACTCTTAAACTAACGTACCTAGAATCCAACTCGTTGTTTAAAACCAGAACCTAATCAAAAAGAAAGCGACAGTCTGACGACTTACAATTTAAACTCACAAAAGATGTACTATGTAACGTAATGATTTTATACTTAATATAATATTATAAAACGTAAATCACATGATGCAATTCCAAATCCATCTAACAAAATTTAGAGTGACAAGGACTTTTATTTTCACAGAAACTAATCTAGCAGTACCCTAATTGCAACGCAAGTGTCATCTGTACGAAATAGAACGTAATTAAATCTGCATTAATATTAATATTAATACAAACAAAGAAATTTCTATACATCTTTACAGAATTGAACTTCCAAATTTTAACTTGTAATAAAAACTCTAACATCTTCAAATAGCAACCACAAGAACAATTTTATATCCATAACAACATTTTACGTTTCCCCGAATTAGGTTTAATTTAATAGACATGAAATTTATTTTTTTAATTTTAAACAACCTATTCTAAACATCTTAACCAAAAAAACTTATAACCAATTTCAATCCTCAATACGAAACAAAATATTTTAAATTTTTAACTGCGAAATTCAACAAAATGGAACAAAACAAACTATCTACCGTATGATCCTTAAAATTTACACACAGGGTCACAGTTTGTGTGTGTGTGTGTGTGTGTGTGTGTGTGTGTGTGTGTGCGTGCGTGCGTGCGTGCGTGCGTGCGTGCGTGCGTGCGTGCGTGCGTGTGTGCGTGTGTGCGTGTGTGCGTGTGTGCGTGTGTGCGTGTGTGCGTGTGTGCGTGTGTGCGTGTGTGCGTGTGTGCGTGTGTGCGTGTGTGTGCGTGCGTGTGTGTGTAATAAAAATTAATAATAGTAATAATAATAATAATAATAAAGTTTATTGTAATACCATTAAACAAAACGCATTACAGAAGGTTGAGGGTTCGCCTGTAAGGCGATATTCCACTTCAAAATACATTAAATAGTGTATACTATCTTGCACAGTAACAAAACAAAATCTAGTGTTTTCAAATTATGCAAACACAAATCATTCAATTATGACCTGAACAGTACGTTAAAGTCCTTACCCTGTAGATTGCATATACATTCAAAGACTAAAACTAAATAAAACTGAGAAAATTTAATGAAAGTATAATATAAGATATGGTATTGCGGCACAAGGTAATAAATAATAAAATACATACATCAATAGTAGCGATTACGTATTTGTGCAACAAAGACGTAACTAATAAACTGTATCATTTAAGATTCTTTTAATACCGAGTCTTTAAAACAGTGAAAGAGTGATTTAGATAAAGCAACAATTCATTAAGCAACGACGCAGAGTAATAACTAAAACTACCTTTTAATTTCTTTGAATTAGGACACACGGTGTTGTAAATGTATTATATCAAGGTTTATAGAATGTGTATCCGATCACATTCTAATACAGTTCTGCAGATATTTCGTTTGTTACATTGAAGTGATTACTGTTTTTAAGATACGGAGTTATGCGATTTCTGAAGGAGACTAGTGCTACAAAACCTATACAACCATTTTGCACTTTTGCAGTTATATCTCGAATTCGATGTTAAAGTTTTATAATACACTCCAGTGCAATAATCCGGTGTAAAATTATCCAAATCAAGTCGATTTTTATAGTAATCATGACAGATACATATCGGTTTAGTTTTCTAGATTTAACCACAGTTCGTTCCGCTTACAGTAATTATTTATATTGCTAAGATCATCATTTATTTTAGCTAACGCTTCATCAACATTATCAAGGCTACAATAAAATAAAGTTTCAAATCATCTGCATTCTCATTTTGAGTTCAGAGTTGGTAGGTCACTCAAAAATGGAGAACAAAACAGGTCCAAGTACTTCCTTGTGGAACTCCGTTAATGACAATTTGGATCTTACATTATTAAGTGTCACAGCCTGATGCCTATTTGTAACATAACTGTTCAACCACCTTAATGTGTTTTATCAAAGCCATAAAGCTTTAGCTTATCTAAGAATAAATTAATGTTTATAAGAAGATTGCTTTGCTTTGGTCACGTAATATTAATACAGTGGTAAAGAAATTGTTCATTGCTACGTGTATGTCATTTGTAACAGCTGGAAGCGCAGTCTGAGTACTATCGTGATTTTTATACGCTGATTGAAATGTTGGCAGTAATTCATGTGTTTCTAAATAATTTGTTAGTTGTTCAGCCACAAATTTCTCCAATAACTTCAACAGTGTAATTCTGATAGTGTAGATGCGTTTGCAACTTTTATAAGAGCTGTTTTCAAGTGTTTGATCTACAAATGGCGTAAGTAGGTTTAGCATTTTCATAGAGGTACGATCGACATCTACTACTTGAGATTTCATATTAGGAAGTAATCTGTATAAATCAATGGCAGTGATATCGCTAATGTAGAATTCTAGATCTTGTTTGATTTTGATAGACATGTAATAATCAATAAGCTGCTTGTCAACAATAACTTGACCTGAAATGTTCACAAAGTAATTATTTATATTATTATTAATATATGATATATATATATATATATATATATATATATATATGTGATATATGATATATATATATATATATATATATATATATATATATATATATATACTAGGTAGGTTAATTTGCTTTAAATTGGGTTTGTTGTTTGCTAATGCCAAAATTTTAAAAGTACTCCACAGTTTCTTAGGATCCGTTTTGTGTTTATCGATTTCAGTTTTAATGTATGCATCCTTTTCTCTCCTGACAGCTTCATTTACATAGTTTCGTAGTTGTACATAGCATTTCCTATCAGATGAGTTTTTTGTTAATCAGTATTTCTTGTGGGCACTACTTTTTAAACCAATCATTTTTTTAATGGTGTGAGTTATATATGGTAATGATTTAGTCTTTGACGTGTGCAATAATGGTGCATGACAATCGAATACTTCTATAATCTGTTGATTTAGTAAAATAACTTGTGAATTTATATCGCATTCATTCAAAACTAAATTCCAGTCAATGCCTTTAAGATCTTCATTGAAAGCCTCAATATCAATCTTAGGAATAATCCCTATTATAACGTTAAATGTCAAAGAGTTGGGTTAGCATGATTTTTATTTTTATGTGGTCAGCAATATTTACTAAATCATGTGTTTTGACGTCATATATTTTAAGCTTCAAATCCTTACTGACACAAATTAAATCTATTAGGGATGCCGAATCAGAAGTGATTCTTGTAGGAGTATCCACTACTTGATAAAGTTCAAAATTCGAAAGAATCTCCGTAATATTATTACGATGAGGCGACATACCTAGATAATTTATACTTAAATCACCCATTAATATTATGTAATCAACCTGCACCGATATGTCTTCGAGCACTTCAGTACACCCCCACCACTACTGGGTCTATCAAGTCGAACAAAATTATAATTAGATAAATTCAGGTTGGCATTTTCATTAGAATTCAGCCAAGTCAGTAACGCCAAGGAGATCTAAATATAGTCTTCTAAAGTTACATTGTAACGGTACAAACGGGTGGTAGAACGGGATTACAGATAAATTGGCCTTTTGCCCCGACTAGTCAGCGTATGGGTGTAGGTCAGATGTTGAAAAATTTTGCACATCCAGAATAGTAAATCGTACGTAAGTCAAAATAGGGATGAAGACAAAATCGGTTCGGTTAAGGGCGCCAAAATGTTTAGTAGTCAAAATAAGGGTCGTCGTGCCAAAATTACGAGTACATAGCGTGTCTAAACATACAAAAAACAAACGCTTACCTAACCGCAATCAATTCCAGGTGTGCTGGACAGCAACTCAGCAAACTACCTGAAATCGGGCTTCAAAATCGCACTACACGCTTGTCAAATAAAAGCGTGATAAAGACTCAATAAAGTTATGTTAATACACCTCAGTGTAAATAATTAGGCATTAAATAATAATCAAAACAAAACAAAAAAAATCTATAGAATGCACTCTAAATGAATTAATACTCAACTAAAAAATCAAATAAAACACTAAATATTAATAACGCTATTACTCAATAAAATAAAAAACTAACTTCGTTACGTTAAAACCAAATTACCGGTAACTTGCAATTTGCAAAAGAACTTTTATGCAACACAAAAGGGTTTCCACAGAATTAAAACACATTTATAAAACCTAACAAAGCCATAATAAAATAATAAAAAATAATATAAATATAAACATACGATAATGCGTATAAACAAAGAAAAAAACAAAAAGCTTAATGGGCGACAGTGTTACTCCTGTGTTACAATAGAAAAAGGTGGTCAGTTACAGCTATAACGGAAATGAAATCTTCCTGGTCTGGCAAATGATGAATGAAATGTTGACTATTGTTCTTTTGTACACAAACGATTCCTTGATTGAATCTCGTTAACATGTTATTGCATTAATTAAAAACTTCTTTTAAAATAATAATAATTTGAGCGCTCAATTTGCTTGTTGACTTTTATCTTTTAATTGGTTTTATTTCCACTAATAATCCAAAATGTTAATAACTTGTTTTATCTATAATTTATCTATAATTTTAATATATTGCGAAAGTTTCTTTATCCTTAAACACGCTTTGTACGGTAATTAAGAGGCACAACAAGAACGTTAATGTTAAAATCCGCAAAAGCGACATAAACCAAAGAGGTCACTGAATCACTAATAAAACACGACGATGTCCTCTAGGTAACTTTACGTAAAATCGAAATCGGCACTAGGTATAATCCTTTGGTGATGAACAGTTTTAATAAAACCCTTTACAGGTCTTCTTCAGAAGTAGCTAAACTACCCTTACTACACAAAAGTACGTTCGTTAAACACCACAAGGTCCAAAATATCAACGTTCTAAACCACCCGTTAAAGCGTAACAACAAGCGGTACCGTACTAGTTCACGAGAGCGCGATCAGTTTCAGAATCCAACAGATTATTACTAAAATCCATCTTGAATTTTGAATCCCACTACTCATAAAAATCTTATCTACTTTAATTCCACCAATTAAAAAAACGGAAGAGGAAGATTTGATACCCCAATACATAAATTTCGTTTCCGTCCGTAAGGACTCGGTAATTTCAAAATTTCAAACGTCAGCAAAATCATCGTGCAAAATATCTCTATATTTTCATTCAAGTACAAACAATCAATCCCACATTCAATCTTTATGACTTAAAACCAACATACTCAATAATAAACTGAACAACTATAACTACTCGTCTTTATGTCGCCAATATGACATCATACACACATAAATCTACACTATTTATTTAAATTACTTAATTTTTTACAAAACTTTCCATTAAATTTGAATTAAATCAAACGAAATAAACCTTATTTACACTCATATACAACTATTTACAAATAGACGTTACTCAAACTTCCACAAACGGGGAATAATAAAGAAAAACAACCTAAATTACGGAATAATAATTCACAAACAAAAAAAACTAAAGCTCGCCATATACTTTTCCTAAAGGTCGCTACACTAACACAAATTTATCTATAAAACTTAATTTGACAACAAAAAAAAATATATACACGGAATCTAACTAAGTGAATAAAACTACAAACAAAATTACGCAATACGTATACAGGGTGTTCAAAATACCCTGACAACATCAACAAATAAATTAAAATTCTTGGTAAGTGACCTTATATTAACACGCCTAAACGAAAAGTCTCTTAGTTTTTGATTTAGCAATTGTGGGTACACCATTTACGTATGGAATGTAACGTTTCACGTCCCTATGAATTCAGCTTATTAATTTGAATCTTAACTTTTTAAAAGTACTCGTTGCGTATGTGCTTCATTGAAACTAATGAATAATTTCTAATGAATATCTTTAAATTTTCTTTTATTTTAATTAATTTTAGAGCATCTAAATGGAGTTTAAAGAATAATCTTAAGTGGTCGAACTGAATTTGTTGATTTTCCAATGCGATGAGCTTTAACATTATCTGTTTTGATGTTTAAGTCTAGATCTTCAATTATTTTCTTGGCTTGATTTACATCATCGTGTGGTTCATTCAACTCGTATATAATGATATTGTTAGATCGTTTTGAGGTTCGTTAATTTCATATATACTATAATCTCAATTGTATTACCTGAGAAATCGTCCGATTGTGTCCCTATTTTACTTTTCAATTCTTCGACCGTTTTTGCCAAATCACTAATTGTTTTCAGTAGTTCAGGGTTTAATTTACAACAAGCACATTTATTAGAAGTAGGTATAGGTATAGTAGTGGCTGACGATTTTTTAGATAAGTTGCGTCATAGTGTGCAGTTCCAAAATAAGTCATCAAGCGTTTTAAAAAAGGCCAATTGTAGTTCCCCTATATCAACACATTTTCCATGATAACAATGTTTACATGTAGGGGAGCGCAGGGAGGGTTTCGACAATATTCAAGAATTCTTAAGAGATATAATTATCATCCTTATAACATCCAGCTTCATCAAGAACTCCTTTAAACGATTATGGGAAGCGAGTTGAATTTTGTATGTGGCTATTAGATAAAGAGGCAGAAAACGAAAACTTTTTTAATTCTGTTCTGTTTACTGATGAATGTACATTTCATAACGGAACCGTTAATAGACATAACTTCCACTATTATTCTGATTCCAATCAGCATCAATTTAGGATTATTCATAATCAACACAGATGGTCAGTGAATATGTGGGGCGGAATAATGGGTCTATATTTAGTTGGTCTTTATTTTTTCCAAGAACATTTAAGTCGAATGTTGTTTTTACAATTCTTAAGAAATCAATTTATAACCTCATTACAAGACATTCCCTTAGACATAAGAAGAACGATGTGGCTTCAAATGGACGGAGCTCCGCACATTTTCATCGCGGGGTCCAAGAACATTTGAATCACCAATGCTAAAATCTATGGATTGGAAGAAATGGATCTCAACATTGGCCCCAAGGTCACCCGACTTAACGGCAATGGATTTTTGTATGGGGATACGTAAAAGGAATGGTTTATTTCATACCTCCAATAACACCAGATGATCTAAAACAGCGCATAATAGTAGCTTTCAAGCTGTAAGCGCACGTATGTTGGAAAACGTTGCGGAATATTTTAAAAGAGAATACGTTAGAGACGAACGGTCGTCATTTTAACATTTGATTAAGTGATTTTTATGTACTACTATTCTTTTATTTTAAACTACTATTACGTACATAACAATTTAGATTAGGTGGTAGAACTTGATGACTGCTTCAATTAATTGAAATTCAAAGTGCCTCAATTATAAATTTCTTGAACTCAGTTTGCACACACAAAATGTGCATTTTACTACAGGTTGTACTATTTAAATTAAATAAGTTACTACCGTTTAAAGATTGTAATTATTGCCGTTTAATTTTAAGACACCTTGTATAAGTTAGTAAACGTTTCACACGGACGACATAAAACTTGACCAATTAGTAGACTCTAGTCTTAATTTGGTTGAAGATAAAAAAATGCAAGTTGAGAATTTAAGTATTAAAATTGTTACTTCATTTTCACAAAATATTAAATATTTCAAAAACCATAAGGTTTAGGTAGGTTAAGCCTTAATAAAACTCGTATTTATTTTCATTATATAAACTGAAAATAAAATAATATACAGGGTGTTTCATTTAAAAATAGCAACTTATCGTAATTTTGGCACACCCTGTATAACATAAAAATACACGTGGCGGGGAGGGTCTGGACGATTAAATCAATAAGCAAAAATATTATGCAAAATATTTATTTGACAAACAATATTATCTTTAGATATCTTTAAAAACAAAAACGAGCAAAAATCATGTTCATAAAACAATAAATTCAGCATTAAGACAAGCTGTACTCGGTAAGATCGACATTGAAATATATCTGCATATCGGACACTTCGGTCTGTCAAAAGATTTGATAGTCAAAAATCACTTCTTCGTATGGCACAAATGTTGGAAGCTCTTCACTAAATCTAAATCGGTTGGAATCAACTTGCCTTTTCAAAAATGTCACGCTGTAGCCATCCACACCAACTTTTCCTATTTTAGCGGCATAATGTCTAACTTATTTGTTCCCAAATACTTTACAAACCACGAAACTCTGGACTTCAAGTTTTGCGAAGTTCTCTTCCTCATCCTTATCCTGTCCCAAATCCAAGGCTGAGGATGAGTCTTCGTAAATGACTTCTTCCTCATCGGAAGAATAGTCGCTCATTACCTTTTCTTTACCTACTCTTTTTTCTTCTGCTTAATTTGTGGTCTCTTTTTCTTCAATTTCTTCTGGAGTAACGGTTGCCACTATGGATTTTCTTTTAAGTGGACCTTTTCTAGTGGCTTTTCGATTTGAAGCTTTTGAGTATGGTCTTATTTTGGATGCCGATACAAAATCTTGCTTGTGTCCGATCTCAGCTATAATTTGGGGCTCCGGTAACGACTGTGCAGAAAAATTGGATGGCAGTGATGCATCTACATTTTTATTAAAAATTTCATTTTCTGTCTGTGACAAATGAGCAGTGAAAGTCTTCTTCGCTGAAAATATTTGTATCAAACGGCCAAATTCCAGTGCAACTGAATCCAGATTTTATGTTTGAGGGAGTTGCAGATCGATCCCAAGCTTTCATGCATATTGGTGCCAGGTCGTAAATAGACAACGTCTGTCCTAGATGAGGGTTCATCCAGTCGTCTGCTCCTTGGCTAAAGTATCTTTTGAATGGGCCGAAAATAGTTCTATCTAAAGATTGCAATTTGCTAGATGTGCGGGGTGAAGAATTGGAATCGCAATGTCATTTTCTTTGCAGTAATCAATTACATGCACAGATAAATGCGACTCGTGATTGGGCCATTATGAGAATGGCTTGGCGTTCTCATCGAACATGAGGTACAAAGTGTTCTAAAACCAGTAAAAATTATCGCTGGTCATCCACCCAGACGAATGAACTAATCCGGTTCGCCATACTCTTTGGAATACCACTTAACATTCGACGTTTGTCAAATTTTTTGCTTGAAACACCCACACTGGAGGAAGTGCTGTTCCATTCGCTCCAATAATGCCTATTTGTGTCACCAGATTTCCTCTTTTACGCGAAGTAACCTTAACCAATCCTTCCTAGCTAATTTATTTGCTTTCAAGAGTCTGGAAATTTAACGTGTTTTTTCGGCAAACTCATATGCTAATCTGTGTGTCGCCTTTGGAGTTAAACCATGGTACATGTTCAAGAATGTTTTAAGATAACAGACAAGTGACGATTCCAACTCATTGGATAAAACTTGACATGTTACGAAATGCGGAGAGACTGACATATTATCGATTCCAACTTCTTTTGCTTTTTAACATTATGCTCTTCCGCGCTTTTCCTACAGGAATATTTTCCAGATAAAGCATCAATTGTTACATTTTTCATTGATTCTGCATAAAGGCCCTGTCTGTCAATCTTTTGTACTTGGAAGGCATTCTTGCTGTAACAATTTCATAGTTTAGGGAGTATTTGGACACTTACGGGATGGTTTGGATAGGTGTTCAAAGCCTCCCACAACATGGTTCGCTAGTAAATACAAAATTTGTTAAAGTATGTTCATATGTCTTAAAATAATAACAAACTTTAATTTGTAAAGCTTACCTAATAGTGGCAATAAATCAGCAACTCAAAAAACACAAAACAGTTTGTTAAAAGCTCAGTTTAGAACTAGTAAACATTAGAAGGAATCGTGGAATAACACGAAAATCGTGATGCGTTTAAACGAACCGATCATCCTGCTCCGCGTCTAGACGGGAACTAAGAATACTCAAATGTGCCTCCGGTTAAGTATCTCTTTTGACCTGTTTCCTACTTATGCGGCAATTTTGAATGTGCCGAATGCCTCACCCCTGTCCAAAACGTCCCGGCGCTCCCCTATCACATTGAACCCCAGGACATTTATTAGTTACCTTATGTGTACAAATATTGCATGCATTTGACATTTTATGGTAATAATAACTTGAATAATACGCACCCTAAAGTTATTTTTATAACACAACCACACACAGGAACTGATAATTACAACATTACAACGTAATTATCGTAATCCATATAATTATTTGCCGAATTATGCCTCCACTACATTTACATCAATCTAAAAATATGCTACATTATAGGTGTGAAATGCCAAAATAAAGCACACCAGAAATGAAATCAAGAGACCCCTTCTTCATAAAATAACAAGATTGTGATGTAATATTAACTTTCAAAGTATCATTGATACTAATTTATATTGGATGAAATAATCACTTTTACCATGGTATTGTAATACAAATAATATATAAATTTCAATTATTTTTTACTTCAATTTGTAAGAGCACGTTCTATTGTAAGGTTATTTTGATGCACCCTGTATGTGTAGTATTTGGATAATGTATGTAACGTGTTTTGAATGTAGCTGAAGTGAGTTTGAATAAAAGAATTTTTTGAGTATGCGTAATAATATAATAATAATAATAATAATAATATTTATTACTCTACAGGTACAAGAACCCAATTACAGAGTAATCATTAAAGAAAATACATATCAGATACAAAATGAAATGAAAGTAACATTGTATAATAAAATTTTAAACTTAATTAGTTACACACTATTATTTACCTAATATCGAAATGCGTAATGTAAGTTGGTGTAAATGATACGCCACTGGAACATAGTGAGGCATTGGTTATCGTGTGAAGGAATATTTGAATGCCGTAGAAAGATTTTCGTGATGAAATGGTTCAATTTGGTTGAGAAACAATGTTTTGAGTAAATTTTTATTGATACGGCACTGGTAAAACTACTGGTCCTTTTGCTACTGTGTATAAAGGAATTTGGACTAACGAAATTGTTGTAGACGTATGAGTGAGTGAGTCTATGATATATTGATATTTTATTAACGTGCAGTAAGGAATATGTATGCATATTTTTGTTTCTAGAAATTTTATAATATGGTTCAAGAATGAAGTTGATAGAATGTGAGGGAATTTGGTTAGATTGTGGGGAAATAGAATTCACGCACATGCGAGATTTGCGTAAACAGTTGAGGGACAATTTGGTTAATCTACAGCGTGAATGTAATTGCAATTGATGATTTCTTCGGAAAGTTTTCAATGAATTTACAAAGTAATTCAACATGGCTACGTTTATTTCACATTGTTGGCGTCTTCTTCCACGATGGAACCTTAGACCCAGCAAAGAAACGCACGAAATACTCAATTGTGATAGGTGAATTTTGATCTTAGTGCTAATTAATTCATTGTGACGTATTGGCAATATGGGGGGCGGAAGGTATATAAGCGAGTGTCAAATTTGAGGGGTTTGTAACGTGCAAAAATCGATATAGGATCGATTGTGTCATTTTATCAGGTTACTGTTTCTAAAAGCTACCTTAAATAAGTATCTGTGACTTAAACATTTAGTAATGTGCTTTAAGCTTACTCGTATCTATTTCTTTACCATAAAAATTTAAAATTTCTGTACGGCATTTACTAATGAGTATGATGGATTAAATGATTTCTTTAAGCGCGCTTACGTTTCTACGTTATACAAAATTATTCCTTCATTGTAGCTAATTGCTACTTCACATATGATTTTCTTTTATAGCGTTTATGTTTCTACATTACACGAAAATTATTTCTCTCTCGTATCCACCTTTGTATTTCAAAAGTTTACTCGTTTTTAGTTCCGCTAGTTTAACGTATTAAAGCTTTCTGTAGTTATTTACCATTTACAAAAAAAAAATTAATTACTACCTATAGCGCTATCTCTGAGATGTACATAGTTCTGCTTATTGGTATACGTAACTCTGAAAAGGAATCTGTTATTTTGCTATTTCTTAATAAATACACTGTAGAAATAGCGGTTTATTCGTTAACAATACATAAAATGCTATTGTGATAACAATGATTGATAGGAATATTTTGAAGTTGTAAAATTGTTTCTTGCGGCGTTGACTTTCTTTTCAAAACCACCACTGCTGTGGAATGGTTGAAATTTCAGAAAATTTTCCTGTTTCTATTTCGTAGATGTTAAGCATCACTTTTTTGAAAATTTTTACAATATAGTATCGCTTTGTTGTATAGAAGTGATATAATTGCTGTTAAAGGCGGATGTAATAGAAATATTTCACTCCATCCACACATTTTCGGTAAGCCGTATCAAATCTCGCTAACCTCGTTGTAATTAGAATTTCTCTTTCAGGTTTCAAACACAAAAGAACTTCATACTACTTCTTCAAAGAAATCAATGTAACCAATTGGTTAAGGCATTTACACTAACGCTCGCATTCGATCTTGAGGTAACACCTCACTAAATAAACAATGTTCTAATCCTTTATATTCGTTTTACCACTTAAGTTTCCATGTAATTTTACATTTACGATTACATCAAAGTTCATGTTTACATTTGGTTTTGTCTTTATCGATGTAACAAGATTGCCCGTTCTGGATCCCTCTGGCTCATTTTTTTGGATTGTAATGATGATACACTGTAGTCCACTGAGTCTAACGTACTTGGGATTACGTGATCGTTGAGGTTACACCTGTATTGAAGCTGGTGAAATCCTGGCTACCTTGAATAACACATAAACCTTCGCAAGCACAGGTCAGCTCTTTTCTTTTATCGCATGTATAATTACCTTCAGCAGATTACGACCGCCTACAACAAAATAAAGTATATTTACCTTACTTCTGTTAGCAAGTATTTGATAAATATTTTACCCACCAATACAACTCGTACCTAAATCGTCTTCAGCAGGTTACGATCGCCTACAACGAAGTTAAATACATTTATATTCATTCTGCCAACGAGTATTTGTTAAACATGTTACTTGTAGTGTAAGGTCGGTGTCAGCTTGATACCCGACTTCAGCTAATTTTAATACAATTTCTCTCTTGTAGAACTGCTATATGTTAAGTAAACCATTCTTCAATATTTTACACACACTCAACAATCAACATTTTGATAATTTTTGTTAAAATTGTGCCACACCCAGTAGGGATTTCATGTACAACCCCCACTTTGGGGATAATTAATTTTGTACTACTGTTTATGTGGTCGTGCGTAGTAGCCCTGCTGCAACTTTTATGTTTATACCAGATGCAACTTTTAGTGTAGCGTGATATCGAATAATTTCAAATGTCAGCGCGAATATATAAATATATAATATACACTATCGTTTTATGGATCAGGTTGTTCGGACCAATTCCTTTATGTAATTTAAATTGCTTAATTACTAATATTCCTTTTCTATTCGAGATAAATCAAGTGGACTGAACAAGCTTTTCCAATTGTATTGAGGTAATTTAATCAAAAAGGGGTTTGTATTCAGTTTTGTTAAACGAAAGGCAAGCAATTTAATAGGTTTATGAAATTGGCCTTTTCAGGCTAAGGTACGTAGGATCTTCCGTCGGCCGAAGGGGTATTGTTTTTGGTATTATAATTATAAATAATAAATTACTGTGGGCGTATGTACAAGCTCACGAGTTGCCCTCCTCAAGCCCATTTTAACTTTTTTTTTTTTGTGGTTTTGGTCATAACGTACAAACTATGTATAATTTATTTCACTTATTATTCATGTATTTATACAGCTATACAATAACGTTTGGCTTATGGCCTCCTTGGTTGGGAATTTAAAGAAAAAACATTTACGTTTGTTGAGGGAATTGTCACTTAATTACTATTCCCATTATTCCCTGTTTCAAGCTTTACAGGCTCTCTCCCTATTTCAACGAATAAGAACCTATCTTCTTTTCCTTCTTTCTTTAAAGCTTGTGGCGCTTATTTTGGCTTTTTCCTCACTAACCAGATCCTAAACACCCGAGTGCTCTGCTGTCTTCGGACCGTTTGATTGAGTTTTAGTTGAGCCCACTCATTTCTCCCGTTTTATGCAGTGTAGTGGTTAGACACGTGGCATAGTTAGTTAGAGGGTTTGAGTAAGAGTCCAGCGGGCCCAGTAGAATGGTTAGTGTCGGAGTTTATTTGTGCTGCATTAACCCATAAGGGGATAAATCGTATAGACATTCACAAATAAATAATTTAATGCATTGTGATTTTCGTCAAGGAAAAAAAAGTGCGTAGGCAGATTAGAAGTTAACACAACAAATATTTTGTTATTAATGTTCAATTTTGGGACGCATGACCTAATATTATTATAAAGAAAACTGAAGGTAACCATTTAAGTGACCGAAAGAAAAGTTGTAAAATTTAGTTGTTAACTTATTGGTGATCATCATTGACATTGAATTTGTACACTCGTTATCAATACCAAATTGAATGTATAAAAGCAAATAAGAACCTTAATATGTATATGGAAGTAACCATTTTTCATTGTGGTAAACGTTTTGAAGGGCAAACATTACAGTATAAGGTTATGTGATGTTAGGCTTAAGAGTCCCTCTACCAGGTATGCGAGTGAACAAATAATAGACACTGCGTTAGTGAGTATTACAGCCGAGTGCGTAGGGCGAATATGGCTACCTGTTGTGTTTTATGCATAGTGCATTTAAGAATTTAAAAAGGTTTACCGAAAGCAGATCATATGGACTACAACTACCGCGCCGAAAAAGGATTAATTAATGTAATACGTTAGAATTAGATTTAAATTTTATTGAACCAGGACAAGTACGATTATCTTTTAAGTACACTTTTGTTATTGTTGCGTTAATTACGATTCATTCAAAGAAAAAAAAAGGTAATCGAACTTTAGCTATTTTGTTGTTTTTAGTGTTAGGAATTGGGAAATTTTAGTTTTAATGTATTGATGTGCGAATTTGTCAATATTTATCCACTGTTTAATTTATTTTGTCATCTATTTGTGTGAATTGTGTGCCTACCTGGTTACACCTTCTGATAAGTGAAATTTAGTCTTTGCGTATTTTCGAATTTAAGGATCGATTGGAAATTTCGTAATGAGCCAGATCGATCACAAAATTTTATTTTAGCTTTGAAATATGAATGCAGAACACTACTTACAAAGTACTTATTGTTTTATTCAGCATAAATTACAGTTTTCAAGTATTAAAGTTTAAACCTATTAATGAATGTCTAAATCTGATTCTAAAGATAAAGTATTAATAAAATATACCGATTTTATTGATGATGCAAGCACTAACCGGTCTATGTCTGAATTATTCAGCAATCAACGAACATTTTGTTGAGATAACGATTTATTGTTATACAGATTTCGTTTATTTTATTTAGAATTTTCTAAATTGGGAGGATTTATTTAATTCAAAGTTAGAGATATAAATTTACAGGTATACGAGAGATACTTAAAAAGTATTTGAGTTAACGTCTTACGATTTGGGAATTTTCGTTTGTAAGGGTGTGTTTAATAAGTTTACGACGACTTGTGTATTTCATAATTTTCTTAAGCTTTTGGATCAATTTATTTTGAAGTGTGATTGAATTTGCATGGTGAATGATTTTACTGAGTAGGCTGCAATCCTGTCTTCCACAGTCAGATAGGATTAACTTACCATCCCGCCTAAGTCTATTTATTTTAGCAAAATTTAAAATTGTGGTGGCGTTTAGAGACAATTTTTCCTCGACTGAGCATTGCGAGTTGTAGATTTATGGTAAGTGTAAGGTGTTTGAAACTACCCTTCAACCATTTTGCTTCTTACATCGATCACGCCCATTTCCAATGTATATGGCTTGGCAACCCGCTTATTTCGGTAAGCATACACAACGCCTAGTGCGGTTTGGATGTGTAACATATTATAAATAAAAATTATTAAATACAGAAAGCAAGATCTACACACGTAAACCGCCAAACTTATACTTAATTGAGTGGCATTTTCTTGAACTTCCAACCAAATGCTACCACTACAATCAATAGATATATTATATACGTACTAAATACTTCAAGACCACATTAGAAAATGTATTTACAAAATGTTAAACTTGTAAGTGAAAGGTACCAAAGTTTGAATATGAGAGTAGTCAAGTGCTTGGGAAAAAATCATAATATATGAATTCGACTCAATTGCGAAATCAATCCTTCTCAAAGTTAAGGTTGATGACGGAAGAAGAGTCCGATTCCGAAACGTTGGGGCATAAAAGCGAAAACTATGGAAATAGGCCGATCAACTCAACCAATATGAAATCACAGTTACAAAACACTTATAATACAGAAAACATTGAAGTTACTTCAATGAAGCAAGAATTACTGCAGTTTCTAAACTAAGAAAATCGTGAGAGCCATGCTCCAGCCATTTTTTCAATTCCCAAGAGTGAATTGCATAAAGGACAAAATTATTGAGTGATGTTAAAAATCCATTTATCCTAATTAAAAAAATCAGCGTAAATATACTTTACCAAGATATACAACGTGACACATAATAAACATCTTACTCAAAATTAATATTCTTGATTTCATCAAAATATTTGGCATCAAACATGGCCACTTTAGATATTACGTATTAATAGACTCTATTAAATTAAACAATTGTTATGACAACGGTCAAACTGGAATATAATATGGCTGTGTTTTAATAATCAGTATATTTGGTAATTCATAAAAGAGATTTTTGTATAAAAGGGCTATTATACCTACATTCTGCTACTGGTATCCAGGTGTACTGTAAATAAACGATTCCGCTGTACATTTCCATATTCAATTTAATAATAGACGCTTACTGTTTCTTTGGCAATTTAAAAGTATTTAGAATTCAAACACTGTCATTATGTAGGTCGTGATTTTCACTTATTGCGAAGTGCAAATGACTATTTTATCGCTTATTCAAATTGTTTAACCCACACCTCATTGATCCGTTTTAAAAATTAGAATTCTCGATCGGTTTTAATGGACGGCGTGCATTAATCAAAACAAATAATTGAATATAATTTTAATTTGCACATAACTTGCCTAAGTGCCTATTTCAAATCCCGCTTAAACGCACGTAAGTTTCTGAATATAAAGTTAATCTTTTATTTAGGTAACCTGCAAGTTAATTGATAGTTTATCTCATAACGTATTTATAATACAAAAACCACACGCTTTATGGTGGTATTTAACTAAATAAATCAACCCAGCGTGCGTTAAGGGCCGATGTGAGTGACTTAACTGGACAAACATAGGCCAGCAAATCTCATACTAAGCCAACCACCAAGCCACAAGCACCACACACACACACACCACACCACGCACCGCACGACACGACAAAGACAAAGACACACGCAAAGACACAACAACACACGACACACACAAACACA
>JARFJB010002394.1:32500-55000 GCA_036346205.1 Vesta saturnalis | reverse complement strand
TTCAAGAGTTGGTTCTTGAAGATTATCAAAGACGACTGGAATTTTGTCAATGGGCTCAAAACAAAATAAACCAACAAAGAAAATTTGTTCATTTGATTTTATTTACAGATGAGGCCAGGTATCACAGAAACGGAAGTGTAAACAGACACAATTTTCATTACTATTCTACCGAAAATCCACATTTTGTAAGATATACTTCTCAAACTAGATGGTCTTTAAATGTTTGGGAGGTGTTGTTGGTAATCATGTAATTGGACCATATTTTTTGATCAACGAGTAACAGGGAAATATACTTAGACTTTCTGCAAAACCATCTACCTAATTTCTTGCGTCAAGTGCCATAGGATACCCAACAAGAAATGTGGTTTCTTCATGATGGGGCCCCAGTACATCATACAGGTCCGATAATAACTTTCTTAAATGCTAGATATCCAGAATGTTGGATTAGGAGGGAGGGCCCTGTTGCTTGGCCTACTAGATCCCCAGATCTTACTACAATGGACTTTAGCATTTGGGGTACGTCAAAGAGCAGGTTTATAAAATACCGCCTACAACGAAGGAAGACATGAAGATTAGGATTAGAAACTGTTTTCAAAACAGCAGTGTTGAAATGTGTAGAAATTTAAGCAGCGAATTTGAGAGACGTATTGCATTGTGTATTCAAGAAAGAGGCGGACATTTCGAACAACTTATTAGGTAGTACGTATTTGACGTGTTTCTAGTACTTTTATCTGTATAATTAGTTACAGATTTAGTTACATTAGTAGTGTTAAGTTTATGATTAGGATTAGGACATAATCTGTTGAATCAAAAAATATTGTCTTTACTTTAAGTTCGTTTAATAAAATAATTATTTACATGGGGTTCAATAAATTGTAATATTTCCATCTGAAGTGCTCGATTTTTTGTTTCGCCGCGCCCGCCGTCACGGCCAACTAATAACAAAACTTGAAAGCCGTATAGCCTTTTACAATAAAAAATGTTAAATTGTCATTATTTCAAAACTACAATTTTTGGAATATACACTCTTATACAAAGTCACCCTTATTTTTAATGCTAAATAAGATAGAATTAAAAAAATGACTTTATAGGTTTTTGAATCTACTTTTATTGTCCATTTTGATCACCCTGTATGAATGTATTACAAAAATATCAATACAGCCCATTAGAGTAGGCCCCTATTTCCAAGGAAACCAACCATAACTGATTGATAAAGGCTTCGTTTAGAAAAGATTTCCACCTATGTTTTAGCCTGTGAACGTCATTTTTGACACAAAATTTGAAATTTGTCAAAAACATTTACGACTTAGGTATAGGACATTGTACATAAAATGTGTCTAAAATTGTATGTAGAATCTAAATATATAATAATATATAGGGTTTTCTATTTAAAAAAAAATTTAAAATTACTTCTAAGCTTTTATGATCTACCCTGTATAATTAAAAATATTTTTGGAATATGCACCAGAACATATCTTACAACTTTTGTATTTATATATATATATATATATATATATATATATATATATATATATATATATATATATATATATATATATATATATATATATATATATATAATACCTAAACTCGATGGCCAAAACAAAACAGCTGATTCCTCTGGCCAAAAGGAACAAAAATTGTTAATACAGGGTGTGTCTATTGTTGATGGTTTCCAAGATGTTAACTTTTTTAATTTTTTCTGTTTCCTAGACTTATTTTTAAATCACGCGGTATCTTCCAAACTAGAAGAGTTACAAGAAAACACATTAGGAGAAATTTGTAGAAGATGAAATTGCCTTAAAGAATATTGAATTCATTCGAGGCAAACTCATCATTCAACATTTTAATGACATAATGATTTCAGAAATGATTTTTTCAAATCCCAAGACAAATTTCCAAGAGGATTATTTTTCCAATAGAGATGGATTTGATACATGGCCGATAAAGGAAAAACTTCCTTTTTCATAAGCTTCACAACGATATGAAGAAACTTATGGTTGACGTACTAATTATTGTTACAGGAATACGCCTCAGGAAAAACTTTTAGAGCATAAAATTACCTTCAAAAATATGGTAGAGTAGATGAGAATTGACGATTTGTCCCTCACTTTTCAATCAATCTGTACATTTTCGGCAAGAAACACGTCTCCTTTACTGATATCTTTTCATCACCATGTAACGACTTGACATTAGTAAGTTAGATGTCAAAATTTGTTTGCTATTACAGTTTTCTGATTTCAATACGAGTTATTTCTATTGTAGTGGTATTGTCATTTAGTTTTGAGTCGTTCTTGTTCTTGTTATTATTATTGTCCTTGTTCGTGTTCGTGTTTTCCTTCTTGAGTCATGTTTTCAAATGAAGAATATGCCGATATTCATTATTATTATGGTGTTGCCCAAGGGAATACAGTGAGGCTGCTAGACTGTATGCAGCTGCTTTCCCAAGAAGAATTAATCCAGAAAGGAGAGTTTTCGCTAGAGTACACACTGCTTTAAGAGAGAGAGATCTTTTAGGATCCTAAGAGATCAAGCATTTCGAAGCAAATCCTGAGACTAGCTTGCGGCGGTCATCCAATGTATTGCAGATGCCACGAGAAACAATACGGAGAACTCTTAAGGCTGAAGGAAGACGTGCGTATCACGTGACGGAGTTCAAGAACTTTAGATGGAGATCTAGGTCGGCGGATTGAGTTTTGCCAGTGGTTAGGAATAGTTAGGAATGATCGAGATTTCCAAAAGCAATCTTGTGGACGGATGAGGCCACCTTTACAAGGTCAGGCATCTTCAATATCCATAACACGCACGTCTGGGCACATGAGAACCCACATACTATGAGACCAAATAGCTTTCAACATCAGTTCAAAGTTAATGTTTGGGTTGGTTTACTCAACAATCAACTTATTGGTCCATATATTCTGCCAGATAGAGTCAATTCAGTGAATTTTTGAATCCTTCAAGAAAACCTCCCTGAATTGATGGAGGAGGTTTCATTGGCAACAAGAGCAGATATGTGGGTTCAACTTGATGGTTGTCCTGCCCACTACGGAAGAGGTGTGAGAGATTGGCTAAACGAACATTATCCCCAACGTTGGATTGGAAGAGGTGGTACAGTGGCGTGGCCTCCAAGATCTCCAGATCTCACCCCTCTTTCTGGATGAATTCTTCTTGGGAAAGCAGCTGCATACAGTCTAGCAGCCTCACTGCATTCCTTGGGCAACACCATAATAATAATGAATATGGCATATTCTTCATTTGAAAACATGACTGAGGAAGGAAAACACGAACACGAACAAGAACAATAATAATAACAAGAACAAGAACGACTCAAAACTAAATTACAATACACTACAACAGAAAGAACTCGTATTGAAATCAGCAAAACTGTAATAGCAAACAAATTTTGACATCAACTATAATGTCAAGTCGTTCTGTGATGAAAAGATATCAGTAAAGGAGACGTGTTTCTTGCCGTAAATGTACAGATCGTCAATTCTCATCTACTCTACCATATTTTTGAAGGTAATTTTATGCTCTAAAGTTTTTCCTAGCGTATTCCTGTAACAATAATTACGTCAGAAGTTTTTCCTTTATCGGCCATGTATCAAATCCATCTCTATTGGAAAAATATTCCTCTTGAAATTTGTCTTGGGATTTGAAAAATCATTTCTGAATTCATTATGTCATTAAAAATGTTGAATGATGAGTTTGTCTCGAATGAATTCAATATTCTTTAAGGCAATTTCATCTTCTCAAATTTCTCCTAATGTGTTTTCTTGTAACTCTTCTAGTTTGGAAGATACGTGATTTAAAAATAAGTCGACGAAATAGAAAAATTAAAAAAGTTAACATCTTGAAACCATCAACAATAGACACACCCTGTATTACAATTTTTGTTCCTTTGGCCAGAGGAATCAGCTATTTCGTTTTGGCCATCGAGTTTGGTCACATATATATATATATATATATATATATATATATATATATATATATATATATATATATATATATATATATATATATATATATATATTATTCTATGTCTGTGTGTTTGTGTGTAGCGTCCATATTTTGCAGAAATTAACGAATTTTACGTAAAACAATTTTTTTAAATATACAAATTTATTCTTGGTTTAAATAACGTCATAAACGGTATCATACGACACGTCATAAGCTATAATTAAACAAACAAGTTCTGTTACACGTGTGCGTGTGTGTGCGCATGCAGGTGCGTGCATGTGTATGTGTATGTATGTTAGTATCTCCGATAACTCCAGAGCGATAAAACGTTAGTATTTGAAATTTCGTATTAAACTTGATTTTATTTTTTCTCTAACGGATTAGATTTTGTGAGCAACCTATCGGCAGAGAGTGACGAGGAAGGGTTATTAAGCGCAATTTTTGGTTTTTATCAAATAGTTCTGAAATAGTTACATATTTCAAAAATTTCAAAACTTCGCAACAGTTAGTGATTACATCCCAAATTGCGTCACTAACAACAAACGATTATTGTAGAGACGGTCCCCAAATCTTTTATAATTTTAAAGCTCTTGTTACAGATGTTAATCTTGTAAATCCAGGTGTTAAATATTTAACAATAGTGTCTCCGTTTTTTAAATGTTCTGGCATTTAATCAAGAACTATTTAATTTAATAAGTAATCTTTTGTTAAAAAAGCATAATGCTCGTAATATTTTTATGAACGTTATATAAGCACACTCGAAATTCTTCTTAATACTTGATTCTTTTGAATTTTGATTTATACTGGGTCAGAGAGACGCTTTGTAAAATTTTCATTCCTTTGTCGTTCATAATTTTTAATCTTCTTTTACAAGAAAGTATAAAAGCTCTCAATTGTTTTAAAGTGATTGCAAACATGGATGTACACAAAAATGTTGTAATTTAAATAGAAACAACGTACTTTTTTTAGAAATAATGAAATAATACATAACAGTTGAGGTAGCGATAGAATACATGTTAACGTCTCAGTGATTTCACATAATTTTGTAACTTTTACGTTAAATAAAAATGAAACCTAAACATTTTTTTTTTTGGTTAAATGCAGAGCTATGAGAATGAATTCAAAAGGAAAAAGTTTACATTTCAATTTAATATGGAAACATGTTTAATTTGCAGATTTCAATTTGTGACATTTACAAGTAGAGAGTAATATCTAATTTTAGGACATTTACGGAATATTTTACGTATTTTAGCAGGTGAAATGTCAGTAAAGATATGTTTATATTAATTTAGACTTAAGATTAACAGAAATTACACTGCATTTACGAAAATTAAATAGTTTATCAAACATTTGGCATCGAAATTATTTCGTACTCGTATAAAGATACATACATGTGATTTATTCATTAAATCGAGCTAACTGCCCTAAAAATTGTTTCTTTTTTGTAAGTTAGAACTTTCGGACTGAACCCATTATAATTTAAGAAATTAACAATTTCACAATTTAAGACAGAAACGTTTTTGATGTACATCTAGCGCATACCCATTTGCTGTATTTTACGTGTGCAAAATAACAACCAAGTGGTAATTTATGTCACTATAATTTGCTGTGAAAGTGTAACTCATTTTCATTTTCTGGAGGTTAAGCCAGTTAGTTTTTAATCAACACACATTTATATATTAAAAGATGTTCTGAAATGTTCCAACCACTTTTTGGTATTTATCTTTATATGTTCATAAATTACAGAACGTTAAATATATTAATTACGGTGTTTAACGTAGCACTTTGCTTGTGAAATTCAATATTTTGCATTACAATGTACCATTAAAAGTGCAAACAGTATCGTTCTGACATAATTAATACTTCGGGAATGCACTAAAACTGATTACTAGAATAAATAATTTTTTGTGTCCACACGTTGATTCAAAATGTTTAGTACAGAAAGGCAGCCTGAAATTGTCTAGTGCAGCGAAATCAAAGGATATTTTTATAACGGAATTTATTATTGTGGTAACCTTGTGGTTAGTCGTATTGTCGAAAGTCGCAAATAAGGGTGCGTCGTAATTAGAATAAAGTCGAGTAAAGGGCGCCAAACGTCATTAAGATGATATCGGTAAGGATACACCTAGGCACACATAGATAAATCAGCTTTCAACAGTCAAAAGATCTCACTTACCTTACGTTGGCTACCTCCAGGAGCACGTCGGAGATGTTTCGAAACTTTAGCTCTAGAACAAATCTTAAAAATGTGTACATGCTCAAATACTAAAGTAGCGTGTGCGCAAATCAGCTGTTAGGTTTCAGTGACTTCTTTAACTTTATAATTCGTTACGTTACCCTTAACGCTTGTGAACAAAATACACTCAAACACTATAAAAAAATAATTAACGTTAAATGTTACGCCTAAATCTTATTAAACCAAATTTTAATACTACTCAACTCCAAAGCTCTGTCATTAATTGAACTCCAAACTAAAATAATAATTAGTTACGTTAATCCACAAATATTTAATAAAACTCAAAAAAATCTGTATGACACTAAAGGCTTCGCTGGTAGGAATTTACCAACGGTTACTTTTAAAATGAATCAATAAAATTGAAATCAAAATTAGCTCTCAATTAATTCTTTAGTTTGACTAATAAAAATCACCACTTTTCGTAAATTATTGGTTTCACTGGTCAGGAGAAGATCACAAATAACGCTATAAAATTCAATTAATTGTTCATCTATTCTGCTTGAATAATCGTATATCAGACATCACACAACAAAATACATATATTTACACTGCTTACGGTTCAATTTAAAATTATAAATTCTAGAATTCAGGAGCATAAGTAGGTCAACCTTGTAAGTTTACCAGATTTTAATTTTGAATTACGGAAATGAAATTATCAAAATATGGTTAAAATTCAAAACATTACGTAACCAAATGGTCACTCAAAATCTATGTTACCAAGCAAAATTTTCATATACATAAATTTGCGGTACATTTAGTTAAATAATAAAATAAACAAATACCAAAGATAGCGCAAATAAAAGCAGTTCGTCAAACTTTTAATTGAGATTAACGTGAGAGCGTCAACTACGGTAAAATAACAAAAAAAAAGCAACTGCGTTTATTCGCTCATAACAAATAATATCACCAAATTTACAAACAGAGATATGATAAAATAATCACAATAACGTACAATATTGAGTTACCTTCTACACAGAACTCTTGAATACGTCTTCACCAGATAGCAATGAAAGCAATACGGGCGTGAACGGCTCAGGATACTTGCTGATGTTCTCGATCGGCAAGGCAAACCATGCGCCTATTTCCTAGTTTTAAATTTCAATAATGATACGCTTACGTTAATTGGCGTTATATAGTTTATGTGCACAGAACCAAATCGATTTTACACACGAGTTATATTTACACTGCTTGTTTAATGTTCAATTAATTCGGTAGCTCTATTCACAAGTCTTTTTAATATTAAAACGAAAATGTCTATTTATACAAATTCTTTACAGTGAGACTTGGTCTATTAAAGGCTGTTTACAGAAACACATAAACACAGGGTTCGGGACACAATACTCCACCAAAAACAATCCATCAAATCCGTAAAAGCGATAAAGAACTCCGTAATTCAGGAAGCACTGGTTAAACAATGTGCTGATTTCGAAAAGGTAGGTCTAGTTGACCACGATACACCACATAGAGTTCTTTGGTCTGGTGAATCAACAACAAAACTACACACAGGCGAAACGGACTCACAGTTCACGATACATTCGATAGAACCGGGAAAATCGACGGTAAGAGCGGTGCCCTCCTGCATGCCACAACTTCCTCCACCAGATCAAGATCAAGATTGAAGATATACATTCAAAAATTCTACAGTTACGGCATACTCGATTTTAAAAACGACAACCAATCATACTGCTCATACATTCAAACTATAACACGCGTTAGAAGCGATGTGCTTCTTCCGTAAATAATCAAGAAAGATTGGGTCATATTATCACCTTCACACAAGAAACTTGCAAGGGAAGCTTTTCCAAGTCAGCAACGCTTATCTACTCTACAGTAGATATGCACTTAAGTTTAATGAGTTCATATTGCAATCCAGTCAAATCTTGTCTGCTCCTATAATGATTTTTAATTGAAAGTGAATCGGTAAACTGTACTGCAACAGAATCTTGGCACCAGAAACTTAATATGAAAACCAAATCCGAATTTTATGTCAATCACAAACTGCGTTTTTAAATACAGTTTAACCATCCCAAAATTTATATAATTTCAATCTTAATAAGACAAATTCTAATCCGAAATACAATATAAAGCAAATGATATATCAATTTAATTTAACTTTATGTAGACACATAAAAACAACAAATTTCGTTAGCGTGAAAGTAAGAATTGAGTAAATAGAAAAAACACCAGAAAAACAAACACGTATATATAAAGTGCGTCCAAACACACATTACACTACGTAGGTAGGTACACAAGGTTATGCAATCGACATTATTTGACTATCGTTATTACTTTATTGACTATCGACTTTATTACCTCATTTTATGACGTTTGACAAAATTTCAAATGTGACCACGATGTATGTATGTGCGTGTGTATGTGTGTGCGTGTGGGTGTGTCTGTGTGTGTGCCTGTGTGTGTGCGTGCGCGTGTGCGTGCGCGTGTGAGCTGTGCGTGTGTGCGTTGCGTGTATGCGCGTGTATACGTGTGCATGTATGCGTGCGCGTATACGGCTGTGTGCGTGTGTGTTTGTTTGTGTGTGTGTGTTTGGATGTATGACTGTAAGTTAGTACCCATGATAACTCTTTAACGAAAACATCTACATACTTAAGATTTTGTATAAAAGCTTGTTTTCATTTCTACTGAGTGTTACACGTCCAATCCTCACTAGCCGTCGCGTATGCCTACATTAGTAAGCGGGTTGCCAAGCCAGCTACAGTGGAAATGGACGGGTCGAGATAAGGAATAAAATGATTGAATAACAAGCTCAAACACCTTACACTTACTATAAATTCATAACTTATACACCTCAGTGCGGTAAAGATTCATAAAAATAAAAAAAATAAAACGTTAACATGTATTTTTGAAATGTCCTCGTATATCTATAAATTTATATTTCTAACTGTTATAAAACTTTGAATTAAATAAATGTACAATTTGAAAAATTCTAAACAAAATAAACGAAATCGGTTTAACAATGAATTGTTATCTTAAAGAGAAAGACAATGTTCGTTGATTGCTGAATAATTCAACGTTAGAATGATTAGTGCTAATATCATCAATAAAATTGTTATATTTTATTAATACTTTATCTTTAAAATCGTATTTAGACATTCATAGATATGTTTAAGCTTTAATACTTCAAAACCGTAATGTAGGCTGAATAGTGAAACAAAAGCAAGTACTTTGTTAGTAGAGTTCTGCTTTAATATTTCAAAGCTAAAATCAAATGTTGTGATCGATCTGGCCTATTACGCAATTTCAATTGATCCTTAAATCAGTTAGCACAGATTGACACGAATAAACAGTGGACGTATATTGACAAATTCTGCATGTAGATTATATACAATGGCGTGGTTGCGAAAGCCACTCATAAATACGTTGCGATTAAAATTTCCTTTCTTAAAACTAAACACAACAAAATAATTAAGTTCGATTACCTTGTGAATGAATGAGCCGTACTTAATGCAACAATAACAGTACAGAAAAAAATGTATACTTAAAAGATAATGGTACTCGTTTTGGCTCAATCAAATTCTTAAATCTAATCCTTACTTATCACATTAATTAATCCCTTTTCGGTGATGTAGTTGTAGTCCATATGGTCTGCTTTCGGAAATGCTTCTAAAATTCTTAGATGCACTAAGCACAAACGCGAGGTAACCGTATTCGCCTATAGACATTGCGTAAGCAGTACTATAGCCAGTATAGTACTCAATAACGCAATGTTTATATTCGTTCACTCGCGTCCGGGTATATAACAACACATCACCTTATACTGTGATGTTTGCCCTTTAAAACGTTTACCACAATAAAATAATCGTTACTTCCACATATATACACATTAATGTTCTTGTTTGCTTTCATACAATCACTATGGTATTACTAATGATTAAAGTTCGAAAGTATGCACTGAAAAACCCTAAAATATGCATGCAAATATGCAAAAACTGTCAAAATAAGCATTAAAATATGCTTTTGTGCATTTTATTATACATAATAAAACAAGGAAGTAAGTACTCATTTTACCTTATACTTATATATTATTTATTGTAAGAACTACATATACAAAAATACACAAAAATAAGTATAATAAATTATTTTATTTATTTATTAATAAATAATAATTACTATGTTTTAAATTATTACCTTTGCCGTCTATCTGTTAACACTAATTTGTAGGCGGAAAAAGTGTTTCTACTTCACAAGATATCAATGGAGCAAATTTAAATTTATTTATTAAAGAGGTTCTAACTGTAAATTAAATTTATCATCACCGCAAAATTCCTTTAATAATAGTTTTTATTATAAAATGTTAATTTCACTTTTATTTTATTATTTTATTTTCGATTGAAAATATGATAATTTAAAATATGTTTTGAAAGGTAAAACAATTAGACCTAATAAGACTTACCTTTTGTTGGAAACTGTGTGAAAATATGGTTGTCATGAATGATTTCAAAATCGGTTTTATTATTAATCCTTCTTGAGAAGAACAGATTTATTGGCACTTTGTTTTGACATTTTCACACACTTCTGATAAACACTTCAGTGAATAAAATTGGAATAAAAATAAAGTAAATGCAAGTTTTTTCGAACCTTAAATTTAAATGGGGCTGGCAGCAAATGATTTTATTTAGATTTCCTTTCATAAAAATCAAGCACGATTTTAATAATACAAATTACGAAAATTCCTTTATTAAGCCTCCGGCAACAACCCATAATAGTACTTTTACGGCGGCATCCGACTTATCGCCTAGCAGGTACTTACTTTACCTGCTCACAAAGAAATAAGTTCAATTAAATTTTTTTTGCGATTTCATTCCGAAAATCGCTCAAAATATGCACTTTCAATAAATGCATATGCATTTATAAAATTTTGTCATAATATGCTTATATGCACTTTATGTGCATTTTGCATATTTCCAGAACTCTACAAATGATTGTACACATTCAATGTCAAAAATGATCTCCATTATTTTAACTAAATTTCACAAACTTTTATTTCGGTAGCATAAATGATTACCTCCAGGCCGCTTTATAATAACCTCAGGTTACGCGTCTCACAATCGAACACCTATAACAAAGTACTTGCTGTATTAACTTCTAATCTGCCTAAGCACATTTTATTTCTTGAAGAAAATCACTGTTTTCCTTCAACTCACAATGTATTACACTAGTTATTGTGAATGTCTATACGATTTATTCCTTAAGGTTAACACAGTGGCTAAACCTGCCCTGCTAAACTAACGAGTGATCAATCTCAAGTGTATACCACGTGATCAAAATATTTAAGTTGGTACCACTGATAGGTTGGTAAGACTGTATTGCTCTAGCTACTCTAGAGGATGGTTCGAGTAAAACTACGATCAGTTTCAAATCTGTATGAAGGTCATTAACTTATACATATTATAAAATATTATATTAATTTAAATAATGACTATTTTGTATTTGATTAGACTGCATCCCTATAAAATACAACAAAATAAATAAAATATTATTTAATGATTGGATTAAATCATTACAAAATAATGAATCTTAAGTATTTAAATGTTATAATTTCGTTATAATTAAATAAAATTTACAGTACATGTTTATGGAACTCCTTAGGTACACATTAGTTATCACACTTTGCTTTACAGCATATGTTCAAAATGACCGCCATTAAATTGTAAACATAAGTTCACTCTACGTTGCATATTCGCAGATACATTTTGTAACATTTCGGCACCAAGAAAATACAAAAGTCAAAAACGAAGGTATAATATGATAAACTGACATAAACTAAAACGACTAAAACCACACTAAAATCCAAAGCAGCTAACTGCAAAACACAACAATATTAACAACTAGATTTTGTCATACCACTACAGTACACTTGAGATTGATCAGGTTGTAATTTTCACAAAGAAACTCCAACAACTAACCATTCTGATGGTTATCACGCGCGCAACCGTACTCAAAACCCTCACCATCTAACTTTATTTACTAACTTTAACTCTTCCCTTCAATTTGGGCACTCGCTTATATAGCTTCTGCCCGCCATATTGCCAACACGTCACAATAAATTTGCGCTAAGATCAAAATTCACCTATCACAACCGAGTATTTCGTGCGTTTTCACTTCGCGTCACAATGTCCAACATGGACGCTATGCTTATACAACACTCGCCGCCATTTTATTTTACGTGAAAATTTATAAAATCTCCTCGAAGAAATTGTCTATCCTCACCATATTCATTTAGTGTATTCACCAGATATCTCAACTTTCCATGCAAATCTCACATGTGCGCGGATTTTATTTCCGTATCATTTCGCAAATCATCCCACTCTAATGTCCCTTTACGTACACATAGGCATTCACTTTAACAATATTGCACAACATTACAAAAGTTTCTACGAACAAAATTAGCATCCATATTACTTACTGTACATTAATAAAATATCAATATACCACAAACTCATTCATACGTCCACATCCATTTCTTTTAGTCCACATTCCTCTATATACAGTAGCAAAAGACCAGTAGTTTAACCAGTGTCGTATCAATAAAAATTTACCCAAAACATTATTTCTCAACCAAATTTAACGCATTCAACGCCAAAATCTTTCTATAACATTAAAATATTCCTTCATACGATAACTAAGGCTTCATTAAAATCAGTGGCGTATCATTCACTTACATTACGCATACACAGCAACAAATTATTTTCGCGCAAACTCATGAAACACGTTACATACGTTATCAAAATTTTACACATACACGGTGCGTCAAAATAACCTTACATGGGCTGACCATATTTTGGGTGAAATGCAGCGGTTATTAGGAGCTGTTTTTGGTTTTCATCAAATATTTCTAAAATATCCGTACATTTCAAAGATATAAAAATAGCAGCATATAGAACTTAAATGTATAGATTAATTATGCTCTATGGAATTTTTGATACAACGCATAATTTAGCGGCAAAACAATTCCTGGTGAAATTCAAATGATTTTAATATCTGAAAACGATTAATTTTGTAAGAAAATATGTAGACATATTTTTAAAGAAAATTTAATTTTACGTAACTTTTCTTTATAAATGTTTTAACGGAAAGCAAACTACGTCTGAAAATTAATTAAATAGGATTGGAAATGCTTAAATTGTATTATTGACATTTTATAGAAGAACATTGAAATATTTTTTTACCATCTACCTATTTGACATGAAGTTTTAAAATCCATCTTATGTAGATTACATAATTATCCTAAAAATTATTATTAAAATTATTTCACTTCTGTTAATCTCCACGTTGTAGCTTGAAATGGCGTGTGTTCAAAACCAGATATTTCACTGAATTGATAAATTGATAAATGGCGACTTTTAAAATTCGTTTCATTCGATTATACGGTAACAATCATAGAGTAAGGACGAGAGGGACGTACCAATGGCTTATAGGCGCGCAAATTGGAAACGCAGACGGAAGAGAACGCGAGAATTTATGCAACTAGGAAACGCGTTGACCAAAACATTAAATTACCATATGCTCTAATGTTATTTAATATCGCGTCGCTTCTTTCTTTACAAGAATAATTTCTTTACTTATAGAGTTAGGACTAGGTATATTTTTCGTAATAATTGAAACAAATTAAATTCATCAAAATTTTTATAATACTATTGCATAAAATCAAAATAACAAATTTTAGTAACATTTCCTGAACATATACATATATATCGTAAATACATAATTTTATTTAGAAAAACACATTGTACATACGTACATACATAAATATTTTGTGACCCGAAAATATAACAAATTTGTTATAAAGCATCCGATTTGAATATGAACTTTGAATATTCATTTTAACACAATGAATTCGTGTTTTAACATAAATTTCACATATTGATGACTAATTGTATCAGATAAATGGGTAGAAGTATATTACAATGCTATGCGACAAACTTAATTATTTTAGTACCACAGGTGAAATTTTATTTTCATAAATTTAGAGAAGAACGAAGTGACTTTGAAATGACTTGAAGTAATGATTGTACTTAATGTAAACTTTAATTATTGAAAATTATTGAAGTAAATCAACCAAATTTATTTAAAATAGTACTTAATACCAGTAAAATATTTAATTTAATTTCTTTTAATTTTATGCTGAAATATTATGTTAAATCGAAGCCTAGAACACATTTATTTACGCTAACCGGTATTTATTATTATTAATCAGATAAAAATAAACCGATACTATACCGTACTTACGCGTGGAATAAAATGTTTCCCGCTTCTGTGCTTCGTTGACCTAAACTCTTTTGTGCGGATCGATTAGCACAACCACAACACAACATGTAACCATTTTCAATCGCTTCCGAACACTTTTTATGCACTAAGTTAAAAATGCGTTTGAAAATACATACGTCTTTGCTAATTTGAAAGGTTATGATTAACACGTAACACAAGTTGCCTACCCATCAATTTCCTCTTTCTTTCTAGTCAAAGTTGCTAATGTTACCTCTTGTCTTACTCTATGGCAACAATTTAGTAATTTAGTAAGAAATGTAAAAAAGGTGATTGTCAGTTTGAGTTTCAATTATTTTAAACTTTCAGGAGTTAGTCAAATATAAATAATACAACACATTGTATATTTTGGTATTTGTGTAGAAACTTTAAAGTTACTAACTATCAAATCATATTTTGTAAATGCTTATCATGATTTAAACTGCTACTATCTATCTGATTTTATTAAGATTAGGTTTATTGGTTACATTTATAGATAAAACTTTCAAACTCGTTGGAAAATAAATTGACTTGCTTTTATGGAATGATTACTTTCAAATCACCAATATTCTGAATTTAACAGTTAGAACTGATGTTTGGGATAATTTTAACATTTATCTGAAGATCGTAGTGCAAAACAATTATGTAAATTTGTTGTAAATGTAAATTTGATCATTAACGTATTTGGTGTGCAATACAAGTATCAAACAAGCTTTTAAACTTTTAATATTTGTACTATTCCAAGTACACTCGATAAAGCATTAGTAACACATTTTATCAAACGGATAATCTAGCAATAGGTGTTATTTTAATTTTGGCACCACTTTACTACCGTCAAACGTAGAGAACTCATAATTTTCACATTTATAATAGTAGAGGTTTCAGTTATGAAGATTACCTTAGTAGAACAACTTATAGTTATAAAATATTTTAAAATGACCATTGCGCTTTTCGGAGAACCTATCATTAGTAAAAAGAGAAATGTTTGTTTAGTTTATAATGTTAAGAATAAGTCTGCAATAAATACTCGTATTACATGTATTTGAAATCTAACTATTGCATGTAATTTCATTTAGTTCAGTGACGGTTGCTGTAACTAGATCTTCAATGATATTATTAGACTTCCGTGAAATGAAGTACTATAACATCCTCTATGCGAAAAATGTCAGAATGCACAAAAAAAATTACCAAGATTTAGTTACTATATGACGCCGTTGCAAATTTGTGAGGCACAATATTCAAGAGTTCCATCTAAAACTCCAAAAATTAAACAATATTTCTACCCAAACTTGAGTATTAAGCGCTACCTAGAGAATAGGAAAATGAAATGTTTTTTTTCATGTTGGAACGTTGCCAAATGAATCATGATGATCAAAAACCCTCTAAGTGACCATTTTGTCAAAGTTGAGTTTTCGATTCCATAGTGATCAAAAACTACATTCCTACCTATGGAACGCAAAAGGCGCTAAGTTCGTTCTATACGTGACACTACAGCACTTTAAAGTTTGCATGGAAAGCAAGAACACACTAAGTTAGTTGACTTAGCTTGTTTTGTATTCCATGCGCAGATATGCGTAAAAAGCAGGCTGCACGTACCGATTCTGTTGTTAGTTTTATAAGCAGGTGGGTGTATCTATTAGCGTTTTGTGGCCGGTGTGTTTGTATAATGTCGTCCAGTAACGAAAGTGGTAACGAAGAAATACGTGTAAAAACGTCAAAATGAAAAGAGTGCCGTAGAAATAAAATTAAAAGGCTCAAGCAGAAGGACAAACGCATACAAACTGGAGAGGCAACGTGATTCCGGATAGGTCACATGACCTTACTCTGATGAGTATTCATGACCGTTTTTAAATTCTAGGTGCATGAAAAATTGTTTTCCATGCCTGCAAAAATCATATAATACAAGAGCTTAATAAGATAGGTTCTGGAGCAAATAACGTAGCTCAAGATGTATATTTACAAGTCTCGTCACTTCTAAGCCGTTAAATAACGTAGGCCTAGAAAAGAAAGTCCTCGGACAGTTCGCCGCTTCATTTACGTATAAAATAAAGATTGGTAAGCTAAGAATAAAATTTGATTAGGTGCAAAGAATAAATCTGTTTTCACAGGCACTGAAGAATACAGTGTTTGTTTTAAAGCTTTTTGTATTCTTCACGGGTTAAAATCAGATCGTGTTAAAAGATTAAGCAATCTTGCATTCAGGACTTACACCACAAGAGCAACGTGGAAAGCATAACAATCGACTGCTGTTCCAGAACCTGTGCTTCATATGATAGATCAACATATTCGCAGTTTTCCGTATAGACTGTCTCACTATAGTGGACTTACAAAGAAACGAAGGTATCTTTCTAATAATCTCACTATAAGAAAAATTTACAGTTGTTCCTTCAAAACATGATCCACAAGCATACGCAAAATTATTTATTAATGAAAAGGTACAGATAGATAAAGTACGTGGCCTGCTACTTACAGAACATATTTAAAATATTTTCGGGTTCATTTTAATTACGCTTTGGTAGACCACAGGTAGACAGATGCCGTAAATGTGTAACTCAACGTAAAATTCAAATTAAAAATGCAACTACGAGGTAAACTCACTACAGACTTAAAGTTACATAAATTGAAGGCAAAAACTTTTCATCACGAAATCAACAGATGCAAGCAACCGCAGAAGAAAACGATGAAGTGAAAATGATTACAATTGATTATCATCAAAATCTTCCTGTGTCTGTAAGCAATATTACGGACGAATTATATTTAAGACAACTGTGGGTTTATAATTTCGGCGTTCATAGAATGTCCGACAATAAACAGATCATGTACAGGGTGGCCAACTAAGAATGCGAGGTACTGTATCTGGGAAACTATCATCGTAGAGGCTTGCACAAAAAAAGTTATTACTAAAACGGCCAATATAAAAACCTGGAAAATATTTTCAAGCTTCTGTTGAATTTCAGAAAGTGATGTTTCTGTGAATTCTGCTATATTAACCTAATAAAAAATAACTGATCTTTAAAGTCGAGGATAATCTGAACTTTTTTTGTTTGGCACTTTTTGACGTATGTCTAAAAATAAAGTGGTGGGGGGTATTCAAAAGTTTCCTTAAATAACCCCCTGTATCTTCGAAACGGCTAAGCCGATTTTAACAAACTTGGGCGGTTGAAATAGCTATTCTTGGGCTACAAATGTTATAATATTTGAAGTTTTTTAGGTCCACATGTCGTCGCTAGAGGGCTTTGTTCGACATTCCGACAGAAACGGTTAATTTTCGCAAAAAAATTAAATGCATTGGTATGACTTTTTTTTCATGAACAAGTAGCTAAATGATGCCTAAACAAGCTCGCGAAAACCGCATCTCGATATCTTGTTCCTAACCTAAAATATCGGCCAAAGAAACTTTATACGAAAATCCCTTAAATTTATTTTTTTAACTATATTTTCTGGAATTGTTTCTATTATGTAAGTTGTGGCCCTAAAAGGACCGATTTAAAGGAGGAAGGTTTTAATGCCCCGTAAATGCTCGAAATGCTGACCATCACGCTCTATGCATTGCTGAAGCCTCTTATGACTAGACAAAACTGCAGCTTCAATTTCGGCTCTCGGTATGTTACGTATTGCGTTACGAATCCGGTTTTCATATCTTCTCTAGTAGTAGGTTGAGTCCGAAACACGATGTCCTTTAAGCGCCCCATAAATAAAAATCGAGGCAAGTTAAGTCTGGCGATCGCGGAGGCCATGGAAACAGACTTCCTCTTCCAATCCCGCTGTTGAAATACTGCATTAATATGCTCTCGCACATTAATAGCAAAATGTGCTGGGCAACCATCCAACTGCAAAAACAATTTTGCCTTGTTTCCAGAGGCACATCTTCCAACAACAACGGTAATTGATTGGCCAAAAGTCAAGAAATACATTGCCATTTAGGGTTGCTCGAAAAATATGGCCCAATAATTCTGCCTCCCAGTATGCCACCATACATTTAAACTCCAACGTCCTTGGCGCTGAACTTCACGCAACCAATGGGGATTTTCTGCAGACCAATAATGCATATTGTGCAGATTGACTCTCCGTCACTACTGAAGGTGGCTTCATCGGTCCAAAGAATTTGAAATAAAAATTCTCTATTTTCGCGTATCATGCCTAACATCCAATGGCAATAGTCTAACCTTCGATCAAAATCTTCCTCTTTCAAGGCCTGATGCAAAACGACATGATATGGGTGCATTCTTAAAGTAATTAAAAAAAGTTTAAACGAATACCTATATATTTTGATGGCCATTAGAACTTACCTATGGTCCTTCAAAATATTTTGAACCGTTGTCCGTGATATGCCCAACTCAGTGGATAATGCTCTTGTGCTAACATGAGGATTTCCTTCAATATAGCCAGTACATGGTTAATATTTTCTTGTGTTCTTCCAATTCTTTGAGGACGCCGATTTGGATATCGAGCCGCGTAAACTCTTTTAGCTACTGCGGCATTCTGAAGACATTAAAAATAAACCGCAAGCATATCAACAGCTTCATTATTCGTAAAACGCATTTTGAAAGCACAAGAATTGCTCAATGTAACGCGAAAGTATTGACAACTATTGACAATTTGAGGATTATGAACGTTTTGTTTAGATATCTGTTTCCATTGCCTGCTTCTATTAATAGAATTTTGGTATATATGCATAGTGAATATGCATTTAAACAAACAAAAAATAGGACTTTCGTATAACTTTTAGTATTGCTTACTTACCCGTAGTAATTTCAAAAGGGTGATAAATTTACAAACATTTAAAATCGCAATTTCTTGGTAACCTATTCAGAGCCGAAATCGAAACTGCAGTTTCGTCTACCCATAAGAGGCCTGAGCAATGCACAAAGTGATGGTCAGCATTTCGAGCATTTACAGGGGCATTAAAAACCTTCCTCCTGTAAATCGGTCCTTTTTAGGGCCACAACTTACATAATAGAAACAATTCAAGAAAATATAGTTTCGTATAAAGTTTTCTTTGGCCGATATTTTAGGTTAGGAACAAGATATCGAGATGCGGTTTTCGTGAGCTTGTTTAGGCATCATTTAGCTACTAAAAAGCCCTCTAGCGACGACATGTGAAACTAACAAAACTTCAATTATTTTAACATTTGTAGCCCAAGAAAATCTTTTTAAACGCGCCCAAGTTTGTTAAAATCGGATTAGCCGTTTCGAAGATACGGTGGGTGATTGAAGGAAACCTTTGAATACCCCCACCACTTTATTTTTATAGATACGTCAAAAGTGCCAAACAAAAAGTTCAGATTATCCTCGACTTCAAGATCAGTTATTTTTTATTAGGTTAATATAGCAGAATTCACAGAAACATCACTTTTTAGATTCAAGATTGCAGTTACGCTCTAGCGGCCATTTCAGAAACATGAAAATATTTTCCAGGTTTTTGTATTGGCCGTTTAGTATAACTTTTTTCCGCAAGCCTCTACGATGTATAGTTTCCCAGATACAGTACCTCGCATTCTTAGTTGGCCACCCGTACATGTATGATGAAACTGTAGCAAAAAAGGTTGTTCTGAAGTCGTTAGTCTATTAATGCATTTTATTAATAACTTTATTCGAAAACTATAAAAGTTGTATGTGTGTTCGGATGGATGCAGGACAAAACCGTAACCATACGCTGGTTGACCTCTTTTCACATTAGTAATTGGAAGATTTGATTACATTGAGCAGAGATATCCATAAGGGGACACAGTTATCTCAATGACCGAGATCTTGCTAAAATTGAGGTACAAAAGAAAATATGAGAAGATACAGACCTCTTCGAAGTGGTATGATATTGTAGAAACTGACCGGTTAATCAGCCTACTATTTACAACTTCAAAAGCATTTTGCAAGCCGTTTTAAAAGAACATACCTAATGAAGGTTCAAAACAACAACCTCCTGAAACAATACCTTAATTTTCGAAGCACTGCTCTGCATCCCATAAAACGAGATTTCTGTCAGTACTACTATGAAGGGTACGATGTGAACAAAATTTACTTTGCTTAAAGCAAATACGCAACCTACTTTACTAACAGAACGCATGTACGACTCTATTATTCCTATAAATGAGAAAAAGGTCAAAATCTGGAGGTCTTCGTGGGTTCCTGTCCAGTGAATCACAGACGTTTTACCAGCCACTCCTGGATGCACACAACTTCGTAGAGGGCGAAGAAAGCGAATCATATACGGAACGGATCGATTAAAGTTTATAGTTTATAGTTGTGTTTTTAATAAATTTAAGATATTACTCAATTTTACATTTATTTTCAAATCCCTCCTTATGGAAATCAAAGAACCTCTAAGTTCATGCAACTTCTACAATTTTTCTTTGACAATGTGAAAAAGTGTCGAATCCGGCAATGTTAGGCGAAATATAATGTGTGTTACTATATACTGTCTGAAATCAATTTGTTGTGACCTCCATAAGTTTTTAGAAAGTTTACTCTAATTTCTCAAAAATCTATATTATCTGACTTAGCTGGTTTTGATTTCAATGATTCAAATATTAATCTGGATACTCTAGAAGATGAATTTTACTTTGACGGGCAAAAATGACCGGTATGGGACGTTTTCGCCGGTCCGATTCGGAACAAAAATGTTTCGGCGCCAGGACATTTCGGCGCCAGAAAATTTAGCCAGGATGTTTTGATGCCAAGATGTTTTGGAGCCAGCAAGTAAAACACGATCCTCAAAACCCTATTTTATTTCTATGTTTCACGTACATTTTCTGAGCGCGCACAACACGGTTTAATTTGTTTTATTGGTTTTATTATAAACTTGCTTCGGCATATAGTCAGGTGTGAAAACAAGAAAGAAATATTTTACCATGGGGAAAAAAACAATACGGAAACTTAATTGTACAATTCAAGAAAATGGACCGTCATCAAAATCAATACGCAATAAAATCTATTAATATCGACATTTAACGTAATTAATCAACACTCATAAATATTCACCAAAACAGAACAACCAAATTAAAAATTATTATTAATTTTATTAAATACATAAATAAAAGTTTACCTCAAGTAGGATTTGAATTCGACCTGTACTTTACTAGACTACCGCGCTACCAATTGCGCTATCGAAGTACAAGCCCCATTCGATGTAAATTTTGTATTTATGTATGTAGAACTGATGTAAATTCTAAATTTAATGAGATAACAATTAAATTACTTATATTAATGGAATGTGAGCTTGCAATATGGCCAGGATTCACACATACCAAAAAACTTATAATAAAAGAACAACCAAATGATTATCTTTTTTCTTTAGACGATATGAGTTAATTATTACCCATTAATCATAATAGACGATAATGCATTGATGGCGCTACCTGAAAATATTCGCCAAATTTCAGAATGACTTCAACCGGCCTCAAATAAACCAATACCTGTAAGTCTAATCACTGTGTCTAGGATTTCGTACTCATTAAGATTTAAAAATAAAACAAAAATAACAAACGATAAAGAAAATAAATGAATTACAATTTCACTCAGACTGGCAGGGTGTCATTTAAAACATTTCCGCTACAGACAAATTACATTAGAATTGCGACTTTGCATATCTCGTAAATCGCCGTTAAGGTAAAGAGGTAACCGAGTAAATTAGTAAGCGTAAACAAATACGTACATTTAAAACAATACTGTTATTACACGTGTGAAATTTGATTCAAAGCCAATTGCATTAAATAAAAATACAAAATAACACATAAGCTTTTCAAACGTCACTAAACCATCGGAAGTTTATATAAAATAATTATTAAAATTTAATTTTACCATATCTCGTATTATAGTATAACCAAACGTAAACAAACAATAGTAGCTAAACGTCATAGGAGACTTACGTAAATATTCATCGTACTACTTACTATAACAGGTGCTGTTATCGAAAGCTGAATTTTTAGCAATGCACAGACATATAACTACAGTATACTAATCTAGCACTCCCTTTTACGTAAACTAAATCACTAATTTAAAAAATTTGAAGGTGCGATTGTATTTCTTGTTTATTCAAGTCCAAG
>JARFJB010002394.1:0-27500 GCA_036346205.1 Vesta saturnalis | reverse complement strand
CAGTCTCCTCCAGTGATAAATTTATTTCTAAAGTTTTGAAAAAGTGTTCGTAGTCTTCCTTTTATTATTGAACTTTGGTGGCCAGTATACTGCTGATACATTGATTTGTCCCATATGATCGTTTATTGCCAGTGTTGTTGCTTGTAAATATTCTTTGTTTTAACTTTGTAATTCATGGTGCTTAATGCCATCCCTTATAATGATTGCTGTTCCACCATGGACATCACCGTCCGGATGTCCAGTGCTATATGTTCTATATCTTGGGATTTGTATGTGACTTTTTGGCTGAAGTGCGACTCTGACACTAACGGTATATCTATGCAGTTGATTTGTAAGAATTGTTTTACCTCTTGCGCATGTTGGCACAAGCCGTTGGCATTCCATAAAGCTATTTTTAGTGTTTGAGCCATTATGACATTTTGTTTACTAGTGTTGAGATTAAATTCATTATTGTGCCCATTTGACTAATGAGCTCTTTCATCATATTTTTAAGCTCTGTTAAATCGCTATTCTGTTGACTAGATATGACTGGATTTGTTTGATTAAAGCCGTTTATTTGTTGTGGATCATGGTGTAAAGTTTGCATAAGTTATATTAGTCCGTGTCTTGTTGTGTTAGGCGTAAGTTTACTTCTTAATTGTGGATATATGCTGCAGCTGTTTATGTACTATACACCCTTTATGATTATCTGGATGACTCCTTCACAGCTAACACATTGAACATCTTTGTTTCTTATTTTCTGGGACAATTTGACGTTAAATGTTCTCCTGTGCATTTCACGCAGCGTGGATTTTTGTTGCAAAAATTTTTGTATGACCATATTGTTGGCATCGCATACATTGTGGTATCTTTCGTTTACTGCGTGGTGCTTCAAAGGTTACACATGTATTCATTAGTAATTTTACTTTATAAATTTCTTTGTTATTGTTCTTTTGTTTTAAGTCAATGAAAATACAGGTAGACGTATATCAGTACCTGGTTTTTGATGTTCCATACATTTGTAACTTCATATCCTAAATCTTGTATGCTATTTTTATTTCCTCAATGTTAGTAGAGTAGTGAACATTTTTAATACGACTCGGAAACTTTTGTCTTGTTTGGCTTTGCAGGTGTGGTACTCTGTATTTTTATCTAATTCCGTAATCAGTGGCTTTATGTTTTCTACTCCACAATAAAAATTGGTAGTGGTTTTGGGTCCTTTTTGTTCTTCATTACGTGAATTTGTTTCCATTGAATCATCTTCAGTAAGATTCTGAAATCGATTATTTAACGTAACGCTGCTACTTAACCAGTATTTATTTGTTTCGTTTGTTTCACTCTGGCTTGAATGACCTTCTTCATCTATATTTCTTGGTCGTTTGTGGTTTTAACGACTTGCCATTCGTTGGTATATAATGTTTGAGATGGTGTTAATTCTCTTGCAGGGTAATATATTGTTTGATGTGAATGTATATAGTTGTTGTTGATTGAAATTAACAGCTGGATATTGCTGTGATTGTTGTGTTGTTATCGTCTGAGCATAGGGCATATTGGCTGGCAATATGCATTTTGATTATATATTGTTGAGGTGGCTGCACATGGGGCGTGTTGTACAAATAAGGGTTGTTGGTCATACTGGCTAACCAGTGGTTATTAACACTATAATTTGCAGTATATTGACTAACTTATGTTAAAATAGAAATATATTGATTTATATTGATTTATTTATATAGTTATCTTAGCACTGACCTGAGGTCACGCATTTATCCTTTACACTTGAACTTAAAACTGATTTCACACCTAAACGTTTTAAATTTGTATTGACTTATTTAATTAAACCGTGATGAACAGAGGATGTTCAGACACGCATCGTTCATTAAAGTTAACTAAACGTATTCAATAAACATCGTAAAAGATGTTTTATTTTATACTACCTATAACATAAATTATTTACACCATGCACGCCTCTGGGTGTTACGTTCGCGCACTTGGTGACATATTTAAACGGTGGCCATATTGACGTAACCTGTTTAACGCTGAGACCAGGTATAGTAAGTTATGTTTAGTTAAATTTTGAGGTTAAAATGAAGTACTTTTTATTTACTTGTAGAACCATTTAAAGGAAGTTTAATCAAAATTTCTATGTACGTTCACAATTAATTTATTTTTCTGGACATTAACAACATTATTTTAGGAAAAGATCCCAAGATATCAGAAATAACAATTTCCGTTGTACATACGATGTGGCAGAAAAGAGTGTTGTACTACACAATAATAATAATTAATTAATTAATAAATACTAACTCATAGCATATTTATTATTTGCAACTTTTTTATCAGTTTAGACGAAAATATTTATTTTCGATCGAGAATCGCAGTGAAATTTTATTAACACTTAAAAAACTAAATAAGTATCTAAATCAACACAAATTCAATTAGGTACAGTGGTTTTACCACAAACCGCAAGACGCTGCTCGAACATGACTCACATCTTTGTTACTTGAGTATCCCACTAATTAAGATCTTTCGTCTAGGGTAGGTATTTTAAAGAATACGCAATAATTTATTAAGTAATATCCGTGGGCATGTTAGAACACTATTATACAACCATATACAACATCCATCACAGTGTTGCCTTCATAGATAAATTCATGTTAAAAATTGTATAATAGTGTCAAAATTTAAAAAATGTTATTTCGTAAGGTAGCCTTCGAATGGTAGTTAAAAAGGAGGTTGACAATTTAATTAAGACAATTTCATTATAAAGAAATTTCCCATCAATATAATTAGAGTTGCATATTCCGATGATACTACGTTTATTTTCTTGTTTACACTTTTGTTAAAAAATAAGATGCCATATTTGACTTATAGCAGATACAAATTTTGCCTTTTATTTTCTCCTGTAAAGCTAGGTACTTAGAAGATTCATTTTTTTAATTATTCATTTAATGTTATATGTAAAGCGCATTGGACTACTTTTGACACTAAGCTTTGGTGGAGAAGCCATATTCAGAAGAAGCACAAATAAATTCAGAAAATATATTACTTGTAATGACGCAGTTACAAGCTAATAAACTTTCGAAATCTTACATTGATAAGCAAGTGCTATATCTAAAATGGATTTATGGTATTCACCTAAGGAGTTGCAACACTGATTCGATTATTCAAGGCGTCTTGGTAGGTCCGTTGCGATATCCAAATAGACATTAGGTTTCCACTTTAGTTTTAATAATAGACAAGCAGTTATCTAACTGATACTTTAACTTACTTTGTAGAGTTTAATTGGTATATAACTAAGAATTCAGCAATTTATTTGTATTTTTGTTCAACCGGTTTCAAAATTACATATGATTCAAAAGGACTATTAAAAATGATGACTTTTAGTAACAAAAATAAGAAGATCTAAGTTTCGGTGTGGGACATTTCGAAGCCGCTGTTTCGGCGTCGGGACGTTTCAGCCAAAGAGTAGAATACGATCTCAAAACCCTACTTTATTCCCATGTTTAAAGTCCCATTTCTTATTTTCTTCCCCTTTCTAACATTTCAATCCTTTTTCTATTTCATCCGCTATTTTCCTTATTTCCATCCATTTTTTTATTTATCCACTTTTTCTATTTTCATCGCCCATATTCACCCCATTTTACATTCATTATTATTTTGATCTCCTTTGTTTTTCCTTATTTTCAGTCACCTTGATTTCCTTGAATGTGGTTTCTACATCTAAGGTCCCTTGACAGATTATTGAAATTGCCCAATCATGTATGGTCCTTTTGGTAAGATAAGAGACCTAACAGCTATGGTTATTTAACAGATTCTTGAATCTGACCTAATATCTAAGGTCCTTTTGACAGATTTTGTCACAAGATCTAGAGCCTTTATGATAGATTCAGGAATTTCACAAACAACTAAGGTCCTAAGGATGAAATTTATCTAGCATTTTAATAAAATCTGGATTCCATATCAAAAGTTCCTTCTGACGCATTCAAGACTCCACATTTAAGATCCTATTTGAAGAGCGATTCTTGTATATGTCCCAATTTGTAAGGTCCTTTTGGAGAAATAATGCTTGAAAACATCCCAACATCTAAGGGCATTTTAACAGAATATTCTCACAAATATTGAAATAAGGGACATATTATACTCACACGCACGCACGCACACACTCACGCACGCACGCACGCACGCACGCACGTACGCACGCATGTACGCACGCACGCACACACGCACGCACGCACACACACACACACACACACACACACATACTTCTGCTGGCACCCATGTCACCATAGAAACAAGTTGATTAATTAAAATACTTATCTTTTTAGTTTTTTTAAATGGTGTATTTGTATGTTAATGTAATACAATTTAAACGTTTCGATAACACTTACAGTTATCTTGGTCGGTAGTAATATTAAGTATTAAAATTGTTAAAGATGTTGAAACTGTATTGTGAAATTTGAAAAATTAAAACAGGAACGTAAGCCTGCAATTAATGCAACAGTTTGATAAACGTATAAAGCCAAATATGGAATATAAGTTTAGTAAAGAATAACTAGAATATTAAAAATTAAACATTGTTAAACTGTCTTCAAGATGACAAATCAAAACCCCTCTAACGGTCGAAGACTAACGATGTAAAATGTCAACCAAAAACAAATTTAACAAAATTTAGTCAAGTTATAATGTAAGTGTAAAGGTGTGAAAACTTCAATTTGAAACTGACAGAAACATTCACAAATATAAACATGACAACAATTAGAATAATCCAGTAAAATCTCACAAAGAAATACCTTTGCCAATAAGTGCAAGTGTTATTTAACAATGAAAAGCATAACACAGAACGTTTCATGTAATTTTAATTTAAATTTTAATTTCAACTACATATAATGAATTATAGTGCTAAGTTAATTTAAAATACAATTGGTAAAGCATTTACCTCAAAGTCTCGGAAAAACACAGCAAAAATCTCGACATACCAACAGCTAAAGTTAAAATTAGAATTAAGACGCACCATTACGCCTTTTTTAATTATAAGGTGTCAAAACCTACTTGAACGGAGGTTTTCTTCTGGTCTGTTAAAATTATTAGGGTGTTTATACAGGGTGTGGCGCGAAGAGTTTTGATTAAAAGTAATGGCGGATACAGTTATGTTAAAATCTGAAATTACGAAGCTGTAGGTTTTGGATGATGCTGAGTTCAAATATAATATTGTCCTGAATGTGGCACTTCCGTTTATACCGGAAGTAGACGTCAACTTTGTTATTTTAAATGGAACCTACTATTTTTATTTTATTTTCGAATTCTACATGAATTCTATATAAAATTTGTGCACAATGTCCTATACCAAAAATAAGTATTTTCGAGATATTTCGATTTTTTAAAATTTTGAAAAATCCTAGTCTACATTGAATACGATATCTCCATTAATAACGAAGCTAGTGACGTGAAATTGTAACCAATAAATAACAAGCGCTTGCCCGTTAACTCCAATATCCATCTCATTGATATTTCATACAGGGTGTTTTAAACTTAGCTCCCAACATGCACAATTTAAATCATTTATAAGTTGCTTACTTTAAATAGAACACCCTGTATTTTATTACATTTTCCGCTGTATTTTTTAAGCCAATTCGTTTGGCATCAGTATTCCTATACCTAAATCCAACCAATTTTGAGATATTTCATTATCTTAGTTAAAACATAACAACACCTAATTATTTCAACATTAGTAAAGGGTAGGCCATGATTTCCATCATTTAAGGTGATATTTTGTTATTTTTTCTGTTATTAATTCTGAAAAGTAACCGATAGCCTGAAAGGATTATTAATTGTGGATGTCATTAAAAACGTTGACTAGGTATTTTGTATTAATTTAATTACCTAGATAACTTACAAACAAAAATAACTAAATGTAATATTAAACAAATAAAGTTTTATAATAAGTGTTCAAAATTAGCACTATCTACTTCTAAACATTTATGAATCCTTTTCATTAAGTTATGTCTTGTAATTCTAGAAATATGGTCGGGCGAATTAAAAGCAAGTAAGACTCTGCATCATATCTTCTTTGTCGTAACAGGTTTGGAAAATACCTGATTTTTAGTGTAACGCCAAATACGAAAATATAGAGGAGCCAAATCAGCAGAGCGGCTGGCCAACGAAACGGACCCTGATTGGCAATCCATCTATCATCAAACATGTCGTAAAGATGCTGAGCAACAGTCCCAAAGTTATGAGGAGGCGCCCCATCTTGCTGATACCAAGCTGAAACCGCCTCTCCATTTCCTAAAGTATGTAACGCTGGTCGTATGGCTTCTTCTAAAATATCTGGCAATATCTTGTACCATTTAAATTTTCATCGTAAAATTTTAATGCTAAAATTTGTCGTCTTCTATTGCACAAAAACATTAAAACTCCAACTATCTTGGAACTAGAACTAGATGGTGCTAATTTTGAACACTTATTATAAAACTTTATTTGTTTAATATTACATTTAGTTATTTTGTTTGTAAGTTATCTGATTAAATTGTTACAAAGTACCTAGTCATGATTTAAATTGTGCATGTTGGCGGCTAAGTTTAAAACACCCTGTATGAAATATCAATGAGATGGATATATGGAGTTAACGGAAAGCGCTCATTGTTTATTGATTACAATTTCACTAGCTTCGTTATTAATGGAGATATCGTTATTCAATGTGGACTAGGATATTTTCAAAATTTAAAAAAATCAAAATATCTCGAAAATACTTCATTTTTGGTATAGGACATTATGCACAAATTTTATCTAAAATTTCATGCAGAATTCGAAAATAAAATAAAAACATTAAGTTCCATTTAAAATAACAAAGTTGACGTCTACTTCCGGTATAACCGGAAGTAACATTCAGGACAATATTATATTTCAATTCAGCGTCATCCAAAACCTAGAACTTCGTAATTTCAGATTTTTAACATTACTGTATCCGCCATTACTTTTAATGAAAACTCTTCGCGCCACACCTGTATATCTCAATAGCTTCACGTTGTAACCGAACATAATAATGAGTTTGTCTTGACAATATTTCCATATTGTCAAATTGAATGTCATTTTTTAAGTTTCATCGTTTATTTACAATCTGTAATAAATTAACAATAAGTAAATGTTTTGAATGGTAATGACTAACTAAACTAAACTACTAATGACTTGCCGAGAGTAATCCACTGATAATTCTCTTTTCTTAAATAATTAGATACAATCTAATCGTTGGGTTACATATATACAAACATAATTATTATGTAGGTATAACATGCTAATAAGCTAATCAAACCTGGTGGACAGGTCTGAGGGTTTGAAGTGTTTTAGTCTTCTGTTTTCATTATTATCTAAAAGTTGGGTAGCTAAATTATTGGGATGCACAGACAGTCTATTTTCGTACCACACACAATGCTTTTTAATCACTTCTTTCACTGCTTCAATATTAACATCACTTTGGATTACACGATTAGGCACGTACCATGGTGCGTTAACTATGCATCTAAGAACTTTATTCTGGTATCTTTGCAAAATCTCAATGTTAGAGGTGCTGGCAGTTCCACAGCTGTACTCCATATGCCCAAATAGTAACTATGACTTTATATAAAGTAGCTTGTTTTCGATCTTCAGTTGCGAGTTTCTGCCTAGCAACCAGTAAATTTGACTAAACTTAATTCCAAGCTGCTTCCTCTTGGTAAATATATGCTTCCGCCAAGTAAGCCGTCGGTCTAGATGCATACCCAAACAGTTTACATCTTCCGTTTGAGGAATGGCGATATTGTTGAGCGTTACTGTTGGGCATGAGGTTGTTCTGAAGGTGCCACGGCCGGGTCAGCATCTGATGCTAGTACGGCCGTGTCGTCGGCAAATTGGCCATGGTTGTTAGGTTAGATGTAGGTATATCGGCTGTGTATAGTGTATACAGCACTGGGGCCATCACACTGCCCTGAGGAACACCTGCGTTAATAGGATGTAGTTCTGACATCTCTTCTCTCATCTTTACCAAGAACCATCTGCCTTCTAGGTATGATTTAAAAATTTCATAAAAGTGGTGTGGTAGTACTTTTTAAGTTTGTAACATAATCCTCATGCCAAACAGTGTCAAATGCTCTTTTAACGTCTAGAAATACTGCTGAGCAGTATCTTTTGGATTCGAAGTCATTAGTGATTTTACTTGCAATTCTGTGAACGTGTTATATCGTACTATGTTGGTTACGGAATCCGAATTGGGTATAAGTTCCCTTTCCTCTAGTATTGGACGAAGTCGTTTTAGTAGTAGTTTTCAAATAGCTTGGATAAGATAGGCAACAAGCTTATGGGTCTACATGATTCTAGACTGCTAGTGTTCTTCCCTGGTTTTGGGATCATGGTTATTACGGCCACTTTCTATTGGCTAGAAAGTGTTTTATTCTCAGAATGGCGTTAAAGATGAATGCTATGAGTCTCAGGCACTTCGGTGTCAGCTCTTTCAGAACCTTTCCAGTAATTAGATCCCAACCAGGCGACTTTTAGGTTAGTTTCCGTTAGAATAGTTTGTTGGATTTCTGAAGCAGTAAATTTTTAATGGGTAGTTCCATTTGGAATGGTATTTCCAGGAATTATGAATTTCGCTTTCCTCCTCTGCGCTAAGTTGTGTAGGGAATGGTTTGAATACAAATGCTTGGCAAAGCAACAGCTTTTGTTTGTCGCTCATTGCCCAGATACCATTTCCATCCTTGACTGGAGGAATTGTTTGTGTTGGCGTTTAATTTTCCGTGTGGCCTTCCACAGGAGTAATCAGTAGTTTTAGTTGCAGTGAGATTAGTTAGATATTCCTGTATTGCTTGATTTTGAATGTCCAATAACCTTTGCTTGAGGTCTTGTGCAGCTTTATTAAGTCTTCTCTTATCTTCCTGTGATATGGTTATTTGCCAGCGCTTTCGCAGTTGCGTTTTTCGGCGATTCTTTCTTTCACGGTTGTTGGAGATAAATCTTTTATTTGAGTTGCATGAGCATCGGGAGTTGCTTGCCAAGCAGCTTGTATGATTGCAGTTAGTTTCAAACTGCATTATCTATGTCTTCTTTATCTTCAACTGTACATCTAGAATGATCATTTCGTCCAGATGGGTTCTTAATGAGTCCCAGTCAGTGTATCTTGAGTATAGTGAAGGCTGTTTTGTTTGTATTGTATCTGTGCATACATAGTTATGATGACTGCAGAATGATCTGAAGATAGATCTAGTGACGATTGGGTCTTGCATTGCCTAGTGTTTATACCTTTCGTCAGTGCAAGTCTATGGCATCAGGGATTTCCTGGATCAGTTGACCAGTAGGTAGGCTCTCCTGTTGCCAGACATTGTAGGTTATAGGTTCTAATTGCAGCCAGTAGCTCCTGCCTTTAGTATTTGTGAGACTTGATTCACAGTGGGGTTTTGCATTAAAATCGCCACCGGAGATGAATCTATTTCCCAGTGTTTTGAAGTATCGTTCATAATGTTGTTTTTATTATTGTGTTTGGGTGGGCAATACACAGCTGACAGAACCAGCGATCCTATATGGTCTACTATGACAATGTTTGTAGCTTGTAGGTAGTCACATGAGTATGGTTCTGCTTCCTAATGCTTGATATTTTTCCGGATGACAATTGCTGTGCCTCCATGGGCTCTTCCGCTTGGGTGGTTTGTGAAGTAATGCAATGCTTTGGTATATTTGTATGTGATTTCTCTGAGACGTGAGCTTCTGAGATCAGCATGATATCGATTTTATTAATTTGTAGGAAGTGAAAGATTTCTTGAACATGTTGACTCAATCCGTTGGCGTTCCAAATTGCGATTTTAAGTAGCTCAGCCATTATGCTAGCTTATTAACAACCGTTGTAAACAGATTTAACATCGTGCTCATCTGTTCCATTAGTTTTTGAGCATAGCTTGTAATTCAGTGAATTCATTTGTTTGTTGGGTTGTAGTGTTTATGGTGGCTTGGTTGTTAGTGTTTGTGTAGTGTGTAGCGTTTATATTACTTATTAGCAGTTGTGCGTATGCGATGCCAGGTTGTACCATTCTTGACGGATGTTATTGGTCTTCTGGCAAAGCTAGACTTCTATTGTAATTGCTTATGAATTCAACAACTGCCGTTGTAATTAATACACTTGACTTTGTCATCTTTTTCTTTCCTTGGGCAATCTTTTGATGGATGACTGCCTAAACATTTCACGCACCGATATGATTGGAAGCAGTAGTTCTTGGTGTGTCCATATCTCTGGCAATTGGCACATTGATTTCTCTTTAACGTGTGGTGCTTCGAAGTGTATCACGCAGTTTTGCAGTAGTTTGATGTTGTAAATATCTTTATTGTTGTCATTAGTTTCAAGATCGATGAAGAACAGAGGAGAGGGTCCTTTGAAACGCGATGTTTAATGTTCCATGTATTTACCACTTTATGACCAAGCTTCCTAATTCTTCCTTTAGCGATTCCATGTCCGTCGAATGATGTAAGTTTTAAGAACAACTCTAAAGTTTTTATCTTGCTTGAATTTATAAGTGTGGAATTCTGTGTCGTGTTCTTGTAGGGCTTTAATAATTGTGCTGTAATTTTCTCGAGCTTTGGGTTAAATTTTAACTTGGTCGTTATTAGTCGATTTAAGAGTGTATCCGTTTTTGCAATACGTTCAAGCAGTTCTACTAACGGTTTAATATTTTTAACTCGAGATACGAAAATTGGTGGTGATTTTGGTTCATTATTCTTGTTGTCGTTAGTTTCTTTGTCATGTTCCATTCCTTCATCTACTGTTAAATTATCGTATATATTACTGTTCAACCAATATCTTTTTGATTGCTAGTTCCTTCTAGTGCTTCGGGACTAAGCACTCTTTTCTTTGCCGTAGCTGACTGTTTGTCAGTCGTGTGATGTCAACGGTGGAAATAGCATTACTTATCTGTTGTTGGTATTGTTGGTGTTGGTTAGGCCAATTCTGACTGAGAAACGTGTTATTTTGCGCACTCGTCGGGTAGAGCGGTTGTATACGCCCTGGCTGTTCAAATCCTTGTATTTGCGATTGAATATAATAGTTAGATGGTAGTTGTGTAAATGGTACTTGTGTGTTTGGAAAGTTATTATTGTGAGCCATCGTGAAAGCATTAACAAGATAAATAAGTGAAAATAAAAAAAATGCTATGCTTGTCTCCTCTGCTTCGTAATCGGCCTTGCGGCCTTCACTTTATAACAACACTTGATATCAGCGGCGCTCAGGCACGACCTAGCACTTGAAAATCAAATGCTAAACTGAAATTGAATGTCATGATTTAAACAAAGAAGTTGCGGTAGCTGACAATGCCTTAAATAATGTCATGATTTAAATTATTTAAGGCATTGTCAGCTACCGCAGACTTCTTTGGTTGACCTAATCTACAAAGTCTCATATGTTTTAACGTCTTGCATCAAAACTACGTTTTGTGGTTCTAATGTATGCTTTTACATGAACAAGATAACTTATGCACTGAAATGGGTTAATTTATCTTGTAGGTTTAAATTTGGATTTTTTCAATTCTATCTGTAATATTAGCTATGAAAGGAAGAAAACATTACCAACGTTAAGGAATGGTTTTTTCTTTAAGGGTATGGGTAGAAGGTATAATAACATTAATATCAGTAAGTGAATGTCTATTACCTTGTAACGATTTTGTTAAATATTTATATTCATCTTTAAAAATTGAGTCTCACAAATTCGTTTCCTTCGATATACTAAAGATTTAATTTCACAAATTTTTTAACCTCCAAAGGGCAACTTATTCTTTCGTCAACGACGTGCTGTATTTCATCTTAAACGTAATGAAAATATAATGATATTAAAATCCGATAAAGGTAATGCAACTGTTATATTAAATATGATCGACTGTAACATTAAAATAGAATAATTGTTGGAACCAGAGATTTATTTCGAACTACCAAAGATCCTGCAAAAAGTTATTTTTAAAACCTAAGGAACTTATTAAATTATCATCTATTCCTGAAGAAATAAAAAGAAACTAACTCTTTCACCAAAACTACATGGTTTTCCAAAATCCATAAACCTAATATTCCTTTAAGGCCTATTGTTACTGCAATTGGTTCTCGTACATATAGAAAACATCAATTTTACAACCTCATGTAGGGAAAACACCCATTAGATTAAAAATTCTGCTGACTTTGTTGAAAAAATGCATAGTTTCAAAATTGAACAACGTGGTATAATGGTCAGTTTGATGCTGTTTCACTTTTACAAATGTTCCGCTAAAAGAAACTATTGAGTATACTGATTACCTTTTTCCTGAGGATATAACCATTATTTTTCAACACTGTCTTACTACGCCTTATTTTCAGTCGAAAGTATATTCTATGAACAGATTAATGGTACCAATGGTAGTGCTCTTAGTCCTGTTATAGCTAATTTTACATAAAATTTGAAACATTAGCGTTACAAAATAACCTAAAAAGCCATCAGCTTGCTATAGATATGTAGATGACACATTTGTTATTTCGAGATATGGAGAAGAGGCACTACATGAGTTTTGGTTTTATAAATGGTATACATTCTAGCATCCAGTTTACCATGGAAAAAGAAACTAATGGAAGTTTTCCATTTCATAACATATTAATATCTCAAAATAAATATAATAATTCACTAGGTTTACAGAAAGCCGACACGCACACCGATAGATACCTCCGTAAATTATACAACCCCATCCACGTCAAAAATTTGCGTAATTAAATCTTTAGTACAAAACGAATTTGTGATCCGGATTTTGAAAGATGAATATAAATATTTAACAAAATCCTTACAAGGTAATGGATATTCACTTACTCATATTAATAGTGTTATTACACCTTCTAGACACAACCTTAAAGAAAACCTTTTCTTAATGTTGGTAATCTTTCTTCATTTTGTAGCTAATGTTACACATAGAATTGAAATAATCCTAATTAAATATGGAATTAGAACTGGTTTTAAACCTACAAGACAATTAAAGAAATTTAAGGTCACCTAAAGATGTTTCAAACCCATTATCATCTTACGAAGTGTATAAGTTATCTTATTCATGTGAAAAGTATACATTGGAATTATAAAACGTAGCTGTGATACAAGACGTAAAGAACATGTCAGATTTTGTAGATTAAGTCAACCAAAGAAGTCCGCGCTAGCTGCCAATGTCTTAAATAATTCTCTTTGACAATATGGAAATATTGTCTAGAAAAACTCATTATTATGTTCGTTTACAACTGGAAGCTATTGAGATATATAAACAAGTATTTTAATATGAGTAATAATGGTGAAAGTTTACATTTTCAAATTAATTACCTACTTGTTCGTTTTGTAAACTAGTCTAATATAAACATATGTTTAAAATAATTAAACGTAACGCACTTGTAAGGAAACATAAAGACCACGCTGAAATTATTAATCATTAATTTTTGAAAATGTATTATTGAAAATCGAAAGCTACATGGTGATGTAAAGAAGCTACGCAGATAAGAACGTGACAATTTTATTAATTCTAATCTCTAAAGCAAACAAAATGTCATTACAAAAGTTTATTTTGTAATTACTTTTGTGATGACTGTAATTAATGGCTAGCAAACCCTTGTTGTATCCAATATAGCCCTATCTCGTTTAACCTCTAACGCAAAGTCTTATCTGAATAAAAAATTCAATAAAACTTTTTCCAATACATGCATGATGCATTAGCTTTTCTTTCTTCGATATTACAATTTCAACTATCGTTATTGTAAGCATTTTGAATATGTGTAAATGTATGTAAATAATGACACATTTAACCTAATCTTGGCATTTATAAAATGTTTGAACAGCTTGTGTTTAGTTAGATCATAAAAATACAGATTTTATTTTAATTTCAAGGAAAGCCAAACTATCATTTTTCATTTACAGTAAATGTCACGCAAGTTATAATTAGTTTCAATTGAGTAATGTTCATCAATTCCAAAATGTTTTAAAAAGAATGCAAATTCGTTTGAGTGTCTGAATTGGCATGCTGAAAAGCAGAATGTGTATATTGATTGATGATGCTTTTAAGTTTTACTAAATTTCATATTCAAATTTATTTCTATATTGAATTCTAATTGGAAAATTAATAAGAGCCATCATTTTTTGGTAAAATTTTAGACATGAAAAGATGGAAATTTGGATGTTCAGGTTCCACGTACTTAAAACCATTCAAATTTTACATTTTGTGTAACTGACATAAAAGAATAATAGGTTGATTCTATTTTCGTTTCGGCGAAATATTCATGATGAACTTTGTCTACATTCCCGAAAAATTATTTTTATTCTTTTTCGTATTTTGGTTGATTTCGTTGTGCTTACTGTTACACATCTTATAAAATCCACTTTCAAGTTTCATTGCGCATTATTTGATAATTTTCGTGAATATATATATATATATACATATATATATATATATATATATATATATATATATATATATATATATATATATATATATATACATATAAGTGTCCCAATAGTGCGTATTCGGTCGATAGCTCCTTAGCCATTAAACTTAGAAGATAAGTTTAAATACGAAAGTTGTCTATTTTTATAAGCTACATAATCTAAAATAGTTTGATTTCTACAGGGTGTAATATAAAAGCGGTACAATATAGAACTTTTGATTTTAAATAGAACACCCTATATATTATTTTATTTTCGATTCTCCTTATAATTTTACATCTTTTTATAAGAATTACATACAAGCTAAATCTTACAGTTTTTGAGATATTTGTAAAGTTAAGTGAAAATGTGAAGGCGTATCTCAGTTATTTTTAAAGATAAAAAAATAATCTTTGGTATAGAATTTATTCATACATGAGCTTACTTTAATCTATTGTAAAAATTGGATTTCAATATACACGGTGATCTCAAAAATTAATTGAATAACATAAATTTGAAAATGCTATATCTTCATTTTTAAATGGCACACCTATATTTTTTAATGCCTGTCTTCGTCTATTAATCGGCTTTCATTTCTATTAAATATGTCATATAGCTATCTCTAATAGTTTCGGAGATATTTAAGTTTGTTCAATTTTTCGTTGATAACACTGAAGAACAGTAAACTTAGTCGGCCAAAGCAAGCTATGAATACATAAGAAACTAAAAACATATTAAATACAAACACTTAAAATTATGAATAAATGATCAATGTGACCACCATTTTGTTGCTGGCAAACATGAAGTCTTTGAATAAATGTGTGATCACAAAAATTAATTCAAGAACGTAAATTTGAAAATGCTATATTTTCTTTTTAATTAGCATACCCTATATTTTTAACGTTTGTCTTCGCCTATTAGTCCGCTTTAATTTTTATTAAATATGTTCTATACATATCTCTAATAGTTTCGGAGATATTTAAGTTTGTTCAATTTTTCGTTGATAACACTTGAAAAAGTAAAATTAGTCGGTCAAAGCAAGCTGTGGATACAAAGAAACTAAAAATATTAACTGAAATACACAAATTGTAATTATAATAAATATTGTATGAAACCACCATTTTAGAGATATTTGAGATGTATTTAGACGATTTATCGTAAAATTAAACAATTTAATCAAAGAGCGTAAAACAAAAGATGAACGAAAACAAATGAAGAAATCAAACTTGTCAAACAGTGCTAATATTTGTGTAGTATTGTATACTTACTTACTAAACTACAAAATGAATTTTTCGAAAGAAGAACTTGTTAATATGATTTACGTCCTTGGTGAAAGTGATAAAATTGTCTTTTAGCTCATCGAATTTATAAACAAAATTTCCAAATGCACGACACCGCAAGTTTCAGCATTTGCAAGATTGAAAGAGTTTCGAGCAAACAGGCAGCATGCATTACGAAGACAATTTAGAACGAGAAAGAACCGCAATTAACGAAGGTAATGAACATTTAGTTCTTCAATCCGTGATTGAAAATCCTCACGTTTCTTGCCGACAATTGGAATTAGAAGTTGGAATTTCAAAAACATCAGTTAACAGAATTATAAAAAAATATAAATATCATCCATACCATGTCCAACTTGCACAAGAATTAGACAAGGATGACTTCGTTAATAGATTAAACTTTTGCAATTGGGCCATAAATAAAAATTTAGAAAATCCAACTATTTTAGCACGATCTTATTTACCGATGAAGCTACTTTCCACAAAATGGATACGTGAATAGACATAATTTCCATTATTACGATACTAGAATCCCAGATTTATAATTCCTGTTGATCATCAACACCGCTGGTCACTTAATGTTTGGGAATTATTGGAGAAAGAATTATAGGACCATATTTTTTGAAAACAAGGTCAATGGAGATTCATTTTAAACTTCTTGCGCAACGAATTTAAAACTTTTATTGAAGATTTACCTTTACAAACCCTTAGAGAAATGTGGCTGCAATTAGATGGCGCTCCTCCGCATTTTAGCAGAAACGTTAGAAATTATTTAAATATTAGTTTCAAAACAAATGGATTGGAAGAGGAGCAGATCACCTGGCCTGCAAGATCGCCTGACTTGACAAAGCTGGACTTTTTCTTTGGGATTGGATTAAAGAAAAGTCTATCAAACTCCTCCAACGACTGCTGTAGATGGTATGAAGGGAAGAATTAGAGAAGTCATTCAAAATATAAATGTTTCCATGCTACGAAAAGTAAATTTATCGTTTAGTCAAAGACTTCATGTTTGCCAGCAACAGAATGGTCACATTGAACATTTATTATAATTTTAAGTGTTTGTATTTCAGTTAATATGTTTTTTAGTTTCTTATGTATTCATAGCTTGCTTTGACCGACTAATTTTACTCTTCTTCAGTGTTATCAACGAAAAAAATTGAACAAACTTAAATATCTCCGAAACTATTAGAGATAGGTATAGAACATATTTAATAGAAATGAAAGCCGATTTATAGACGAAGACAAGGCATTAAAAAAATATAGGGTGTCCCATTTAAAAAAATGAAGATATAGCATTTTCAAATTTATGTTATTGAATTAATTTTTGTGATCACCGTGTATATTGAAATCCAATTTTGACAATAGATTAAAGTAAGCTCATGTATGAATAAATTCTATACCAAAAATTATTTTTTTATCTTTAAAAATAATTGAGATACGCCTACTTGAATTACTACATAAAAATGTCAGTTTTTAGTTAACTTTGCAAATATCTCAAAAACAGTAAGATTTAGCTTGTAAGTAATTCTTATAAAAAAGATGTAAAATTATAAGGAGAATGGAAAAATAAAATAATATATAGGGTGTTCTATTTAAAAATCAAAAGTTATATATTATACCGCTTTTATATTACATCCTGTAGAAACCAAACTATTTTTAGATTATGCAGCTTATAAAATACTTTCGTATTTCGTATTTAAACTTATCTTCTAAATTTAATGGCTAAGGAACTATCGACCGAATACGCACTATTGGGACACCCTGTATATATATGTATATATATATATATATATATATATATATATATATATATATATATATATGTATATAGAAGGATAGTTCCTCTCATAAACATAAGTAGAAAAATAAATTTCAACTTGAAATGGTCTAAAAGATACAGGTGTCAAAATTTAAAGAATTATTACAGTTCTTGGTTATAAGTCGTGTACATTTAAACCGATTTTGATGAAACATCACCAAATACAATTAGTACCCTTTCTTGATCAGCGAGATAGTTTAGTAACATGTAAAAGTATTGATAGGATTTTGGTGCTTTTCTATAATGGTAACCTCCTGCCATTAATTCCCAGAGGATATTCGACCAATATGAAGGAGCTATCAAAAATGAAGCTGTTGCTATAAGATCTCAACCATAAGCAGTATACATGCAAAATATGTCCGGATCTAAAGTTAGTACTCTCCGTCTTGGAATGCAGCAGTATACCAAACTTTTGCTGTTTTCATTCGAGTAAAATATCAGGGTAAGAAAACCATTACGTAAAAACTACATGGTCTTCTCGACAAACATTTCGTCCTGGAGATAAAAATGTACGAAATCCTCCACTAGGTATACTGGACACAATTTTAATACCCTTTACATATAAAATTACACCTTATTAAATATTTTATTCAAGAAATGTACACTACAAAACCGAGTATCTTCATTTTTAGCAACAAAATTTCAAATTATGCTGCAAATACAAAAGCGGACATTTTTACTGCGCCTGATATTCGAACGTTACTCCATCATGGAGTGTTCGATAGAATTCTCACTGCTCAACAAATGATGGGGTGGCAACCATTTCGAGGGTAGGTACTGGCTTCTTAGGAAAAAATAAGTCAGAAAATTACAAAACACGCGTAGAGAAGCTTTTAAAAGCATTTGCCAAAATTGGATGTAATATGTCTTTTTGAAAATTTACTTTTTAAGTTCACAGTTGAATTTCTTCCCGAAAACAATAGCGATTTCAGCGATGAGCATGGCGAATCTTTCGTCAAGACATAATCGAAATGGAGAAATTATATCGTGGAAAATGTATTTTGTCAATGTTGGCGGATTATGACTGGGATCTTCGACGAGTGCGTAATATCACACATGTGCGTCAAGTAAAGCGATAAAAACATATTTTTTCTTAATTACAACCACACAGCAATGAACCCTTTTATTTCAGAAACATTTCTAAAGTTAAAATTTGTTGGCTAGTGGAGTTGTAGGAATTGCTGACAACGATAATGTGAAATTGATTCTATTGCCGAACAGAACGCGAACTTTTAAAAATTCTATTACACAACTTTATTTTCGTAAGAAACAAAATAAAATAAAACTACTTAAGATAGTGTTCAAAACTACGGACTTCGTATTCGACATTTAATACACCTTAAAATTAAAGTTTCATGTGTCGGAGAGTCTGGCGTTAAACTACAACAATATTTCGCACCTGCTTCAAACAATACCTTTTGTCGTTAGATGTGTTTTGCTTCATAGCCCAAATCATATTTGGTCGTCATGATGTGTTAAACCAAATTATCAAAACTTCACACGTTTTTTTATAATAATTCCTGTACAGTATAAATGAGAATGAGAATGTTTTTTCAAAATCCTTCTTTTCGATAAAATACCCCGAGTAGAAATTTCTACATTATCATTTTCAACAGTCGGCTTTCTTCTTTTAATCCTAGCTTTAAAAGACCATAGTTTTGTAGTTTTCAATAATCTTCTTGGGTATGCGTTGCAATGGTTCTGTTGGTGTGGATACTGAGCGGAAAATGCACCACATTTTGTTAAAATTTTGTTACATTATTCATAAACAATAAAAATTTAAATAATCTTTACGCGTGTAATTTAACCATGCAGGCATGTTGACAGGTCTAAATGGTAATAAAATTTGCCAGTTCAAAGTTTACACTATTTTTTGCAAGGCCAACTTATATTTAAGATTGTAAATTCTTCGCGCCATAGAATACGAAGTAAAAAATTCATTTAAACGAAAATTGTGCAGTTTAGGTATAAGGAATGTGAATGAAAGTTATCATCCTTTTTAATCCTGTACTATAAGTGTTTTGTAACTGTGGTTTCCTATTAGTGGAGTTGATTGACTTACTTACAGTTTATGCTTTTGAGCGCGACGTTTCAAGCGGACTCTGCTTCCGTCATCAGGTTTAGTCCTGAGAAGGACTGTTTTGCACTTGAATCAATTCATATGTTATATATAATTTTTCCCAAGCACTTGACTAAGTTCGAATCTGAGAGAATTAGTGATTCGGTACGTCCGACGTCAAACAACTGTTCAGAAAGCTAGAAACATCAATGAAGCTAGCGCTAGAGGATAACCATAACATTCCTCTGAAAAGCCCGTGATACAACGTAACACCCACCGGGCTCAACATCAAAACTGCAATACACATCCGGAAAATATCACTAATCGCAAAGAGAGCTAGCGAATCGTTAGTCAAGGAATGAATCAGCCATCACCGTTTCCGAAAGTACCAGCTCGAACACCAATCCAACGAGATTAGAGAAACCAATCGAAATCAGTGAACGAACAAGACTTTGATAGGATAAATACGGCTACCAAGTAAATATTCGAAGACCAAGGCAATGCGCAAGGAAATTCAACAGAAGAAACTCGAAAAGCTAATAAAGGAGAAGAAAGAACCAACCAACATCAATCGAAAAACACTGTCATAAACATCTCCAAACGACAGTTGAACGAAAATGAAATGGAGGTTCTGGATAAAGGCTTGAACTATGCGATAACACCGAGGATATTCCGAAAGTAGATATAATAACCGCAGTCGAAGAAACAGCTATGAAATTAGATCCTGAAGAAGCCGAAGAATACAGAAGTAAGGTTAGATCAGTCCTAGATTCATCTAGGCGAACTAAACCTAATCCTCTAACCTAGAAGGGTTCCTTAAGAATGACCCAAAATTCTCTCGGAGACGCGACTGTGGTAATGGATATTGACACTTACAACAGTAAGATCCAAGAACTACTAGCCGGGGCGAGTACAAACAAATACCAAAGACGTTCTCCGATTACCAGAGAACTGGACTTACGCCACTTCAGCAAACCTCCGCATCTGTATGGTCTACCAAAGATTCATAAGGAAGGAAATCCTCTGAGACCAATTGCGAGCTCGACAAATTCACCTTGTCACCAATTAGCACACTATCTGCAAGGTATCATCGCACCTTATCGGAAAACCGACTCTATGGTCAAGAATACGCAGTACTTCGTGGAAACCATCAGAAACTTCCAACCAAACCACGAAGAAATACTGGTAAGCTTCGACATTGTGAGTCTATTTACAAATGTGCCTACCAATAAGGCACTAACTATCATAAGAGACAAGCTGGAAAAGATGAAACGTTAGACGAACGCTCTCAACTCGTAAACACAATAATGAGATTTCTCACAATATGCATTAAAACTACATATTTCCAGGTAGAAGACAAATTCTACCAACAAGAGTTTGGGAAATGGGTTCACTATCACCCACAGTGAGCAATATATATATATATATATATATATATATATATATATATATATATATATATATATATATATATATATATATATATACAAGGTTAGAAAAGTACCAGAACGCTTAAATATCTACAAAATCGCGAAAGTTACGATTACAAAATTCGGCATTTGGTTTCGGGCGCGGAATTGAAAATGATATCGGCACTGTTGCCAGATTTCCTGTTTAGCGATACACGTTGTCGTTTTTTTATCTTAAATAGAATGCCCTATTTCTTTTTTTGCAGTCAATTGGGCGTCTCAAACTTAGTAAGATCACAAATTTTCAAACTTTTAAATCTACTAGTTGCTGAGATATGACGACATCGTATTTTCAGTAAAAAGTACCGGAACGCTTGAATATCTGCAAAACCGCTAAAGTTACAATTACAAAATACGGCATTTGGGGTTCCTAGGCATGCGGAATTAGAAAATGATATGGACACTGTTGCCAGATTTCTTAGCCTTGCGCTACACATAGTCTCTTTGTTATCTTAAATGGAATGTCCCATTTATTTTATTGAAATAAATGACTTGAGTTATGAAGGTTATTTTTATTTGTGATTGGTCACTTTCCTTGCACTTTAACTAATAACAATAATGATAAGATAAGAAGGAGATTAAAAGCCAATGGACTAAAACAACAATAACTTAATTAATTAATTAACAATAGAATTAATAATTAACGATACTAACTTTTAATTAAATGCTCAAAGTGGGCTCCATTATTTGCCAGACAGTATCCAAGTCAATCATAAAATTCTCGCAATGTGTTGCTCAACATATCCGTGTTGTAAGTACAATTTCGATGCGCATTCTTTCGCAGAGTTCGTTAAAATTTTCTGGACGATTTCTGTAGACACGGTTCTTCAAATGACCCCACAGAAGAAGTCCAGTGGAGTCATATCAGGGGATCGAGGTGGCCATTCTAATCCTCCACGTCTTCCAACAGCCTTCCTGGGAATTGGTTGTTTAGAAATTGCATGGCTTGTCTTGAATAATGGGGCGGAGCACCATCATGTTGGTACCAGATTTCACCTATATTTCTATTTTGTTGAATGGCTCCAAATACCTTCGCCCTGTTAATGTACCTTCTATGAAAAAGGTCTCAGGATATTGGGTATGAAGTTCTTCCGTCCAATGGGGTTATCTCTAGACCAAATTCGGCAATTGTGCCTATTAACTTAGCGTTCAAGCAAAAGTAGCTTCGTCACTGAATACAATTGTTGCGCAAAATAAGGATCTTGGTTGATATTTTCCATCATTATTTCGGCGAATTCATTGCGGTAGTCAGGATCATCCTTTAAAAGCTCTTGAGTGTAATGGTTCTTGAACGGCTTTAATTTATTTTCCTCCAAAATAGTCCTTACAGATTTTGACAGATTTCTGTATTTATAGCTAACTGGTTGGTGCTTACTTTTGTAACTCTATTTGTAACAAAACGTTTAATTTATTTTCATCACTTGTAGCAGTTCTCAGGCGTCCGGTTTTAGGTAAACATTTTATGGACCCTGTTTCCTCGTAACGTCGACAAGTTCTGTGTACGGTAGACTTTTAATGGGTTTATTAGGATAACGATCATTAAACAAGTTGCAGACTTCTTGATATGTCCTTGTTGTATTTCCATATCCACGAAAATCAAAATATCAATACGTTGGGTTTCTGATAGAACAAAAGTCATAATCAAATTATAGTTTTGTAATCGATGTAATATTCAGCGGCTTAACTGACAATGATGTGTTTAATTTGTCATTGTTGTAACATGGCGACGGCTAGAGTGTTGAAAACAATTGAAGCAGTGCTTACTTATTCCTAGGGTATTCATATTTTCGGGCATCTCCGATAAATTTAATGCATGCTCATTCTAAAATAAGTAACTATCCCATAATACTTCTCAGTAGTATCTAATAGTATAAACAGAATTTTGAGAATTTGGGATCTTCCATTTAAAATAACAAAAGACTAAGTATTGAGATCTTAATAAGTTTCAGACTCCCAATTGATTGCAATAAAATAAATAGAGCATTCTATTTAAGAAAATAAAATGACTACGTGTAGAGCAAAACTGGGAAATCTGGCAACAGTACATATATCATTTTCTAATTCCGCATGCCTAGGAACCCCAAATGCCGTATTTTGTAATCGTAACTTTAGCAGTTTTGCAGATATTCAAGCGTTCCGGTACTTTTTACTGAAAATACGGTGTCGTCATATCTTAGCAACTAGTAGATCTAAAAGTTTGAAAATTTGTGATCTTACTAAGTTTGAGACGCCCAATTAACTGCAATAAAAAGAAATAGGGCATTCTATTTAAGATAAAAAACGACAACGTGTATCGCAAAACAGGAAATCTGGCAACAGTGCCGATATCATTTTCCAATTCCGCGCCCCGAAACCAAATGCCGAATTTTGTAATCGTAACTTTCGCGATTTTGTAGATATTTAAGCGTTCTGGTACTTTTCCTAACCTTGTGTGTTATATATATATATATATATATATATATATATATATATATATATATAGGGTTCCATTTTAGACTATACAATTTAAAAGTCGAATAAAAACTTTCTAATCAAAGTAAATTAACTTTTAATGGACTAATATGTAGCTTGTTCTTTGGGATTTATGACTAAAGTAAATAACAATTCAAGTTTTAAAGATCATGTCTTCAATGCATTTTGAAGTTCAAAATTTATCATCACTGGCGAAGCAAATCTCCATTTATTCCTGCAATTTCATTTCGAATCTGCTCCTTCAGCTCCGGAATTGCTGGGACGACTTGCAAAACTTTTTGCTTTAGGTATCCCCAGAGAAAAAATCGGCCGTTAAATCGAGATCTCACCAATTCAAATTTCAAATCGGGAAATTATACGGCCGTCAAAAAATCTCGCAAAATTCTCATAGTGTTTCTGGCTTGTGAGCCGTTGCTCCATCTTGCTGGAATAATATGGCGCCATTTAGTCCTCGTCTAATTAGTTCTGGGATAAGAAACGTTTGCAACATGTTTATGTAGCGTTCGGAATTAACTGTAACAGAACGGTTATTTTCATCCTCAAAAAATAAGGACCGATAATTCCAAATGATGCTACACCGCACCAAACAACGACTTTTGGACTGTGGAGGTTTTTGGTAAACAGTTCGTGAGGATTTTCTACTCAGTATCTAAAGTTTTGCTTGTTAACAACACCGTCCAAATGAAAATTTGCTTCGTCGCTCATTAGCAAATTATGAATTTCTCCACGATGCCGATGTAAAATTCTTCACAAAATGTCACCTCGCTCCTTTGTCTAGATCACTGAGGTTATGCGCCATTTGATATTTATAGGTGAAATTTATATCTTTATGCAGAATTCTGTGGAGACTTCCTTAGATATTCCTAGGGCAAGTGATTGCCGATTAGCCGATCTCTTAGGACTTCTTGTAAAGGCAGCTCACTCGTTCAATATTTTCAGGTGTACGCACCGTTCTTCGACGTCCAGGTTTTTAATGTTTTGCACAGAGCCATTTTCACGCCAATGACGAACCCACGCCGCAATTGTAAAGCGTGTTGGTGCATCGCCCTATTATTGTTTCCAAACTGCCGTCGAAATGCACGCCGAACTTCTTCAAATGAACCAGTTCTAATGTAGACTTCACAGAAAACACACGCTCTTGAATCGAATAATTCATAATGCAATGAAAATTGTTAAAGTGGAGCAATTATATCGTTTGCGTATAACGCATATTTGACAGAAACACTTAAGTCGTTGTTTATAGACAGGCGCCTCCTTGATCTTTAAAACTTGAATTGTTATTTACTTTAGTCATAAATCCCACAGAATAAGCTACATATTAGTCCATTAAAAGTTAATTTACTTTGATTAGAAAGTTTTATTCGACTTTTAAATTGTATAGTCTAATATGAACCAGTATATATATATATATATATATATATATATATATATATATATATATATATATATATATATATATATATATTGCTCACTATGATAGTAAACCATCGCCATCAAGCTCCTATTGGTAGAATTTGTCTTCTACCTGAAATATGTAGTTCTAATGCATATTGTGAGAAATCTCATTATTGTGTTTACCGAGAGTTGCGTGCGTTCGTCTAACGTTTCATCTTTTCCAGCTTGTCTCTTATGATAGTTAGTGCCTTATCGGTAGGCACATTTGTGAATAGACTCACAATGTCGAAGCTTACCAGTATTTCTTTGTGGTTTGGTTGGAAGTTTCTGATGGTTTCCACGAAGTGCTCGTATTCTTGACCATAGAGTCGGTTTTCTCCGATAAGTGCGATGATACCTTGCAGATAGTGTGCTAATTGGTGACAAGGTGAATTTGTCGAGCTCGCAATTGGTCTCAGAGGATTTCCTTGCTTATGAATCTTTTGTAGACCATACAGATGCGGAGTGCTGAAGTGTGGCGTAAGTCTAGTTCTCTGGTAATCGGAGAACGTCCCTTATGTTTTGCCAGCGTCGGTATATCCGTTTCTCGATTGATGGTGTGGGTCTTTTGGTATTTGTTTGTACTGCCCCGGCTAGTAGTTCTTGGATCTTACTGTTGTAAGTATCAATATTCATTACCAGAGTCGCGTCTCGAGAGAATTTTGATCGTTGGGTCATTCTTAAGGAACCCTTCTAGGTTAGAGCGGTTAGGTTTGGAAGACTTTGAAGACCAAGCGATATCCGAATTCACAGAGAAACCAAGGATGTGGCTTAGATACGTGGATAAGTGTATACAGAAACCTACCCACAGGGAGGTACCTACAGTACAACTCAATCACCACAAAACGTGAAGTTAGGCATGGCAAAATGCTTGTACGATAGAGCAAAAGCAATATGCTCAAAACAAGAGGACCTGAACATAGAAAAGAAAATATCGCTGGAAAACTCAAGGAAAATGGCTACCCGACCTAACACCTAACATAAACAGAGAAAGGGAAACCGAAAAGAAGAACCTAAATATACAGCGATAATACCAGATATACAAGGCACCTCAGACAAAATACGAAGGATAGGCACCAAATACAAGATACGCACTGCCTCAAATCGACCAGAACGCTCACGGGAATACTAACAAAACTAAACCATACAATGAAGATCAGAATTCCAAGAATTGTGTATTCAACCTACCAAGCGAATGCGGCAGGAGAACAGTAGACCACTCAAAGTGAGAACTCAGGAACATAAGAACAACGTCCGCAAGAGCGAAACAGGAAGATCAAGAATCGCCGAACATGTCTGGAACGAAGACCACCGCATCCAATGGGATAACATACAGATAGTGGGAAAAGACGGGAACACAACTCGTCGGAAACTCAAAGAAGCTACATACATCGCACTAGCAGAAAATCCAATAAGCCAAGCTAGTGTAGAAATGAAACCCATATGGATTCCAAGAATGCGCGAAGAGCTTTAGCGCAATACATCTGCGGAAGAAGTTACGGCGCAACATGCTCAATAAATTTCTGCCCAACCACAAAAGTTATATATATATATATATATATATATATATATATATATATATATATGTTATTATTTAAGCTTCACAAGTAATATTATTCAATAAAGACATTATTCGGAACAACTTGTGTTTATTAACGTGAAAATATATGATATTCAACGTTTGATTTATGTCTTTGTCAAGAATGATATTTAGTATATACTAAATGTCATTCTTGACAAAGGACATACAATATTTTCACGTTAATAAACACAAGTTGTTAATAATGTCTTTATTGAATATATATATATATATATATATATATATATATATATATATATATATATATATATAAGTTCTAAAAATATATATTGGATTACTCAGTGGCTCAGCGGTAAAGGTGTCAGACTAGTAAGTGAAAGGTACCAAGTTCGAATCTGAGAGTAGCCAAGTGCTTGGGAAAAATTATATATAACATATGAATTGACTCAAGTGCGAAAACAGTCCTTCTCATGACTAAGCTTGATAACGGACGCAAAGTCCGCTTCGAATCAACTAAAAATTAAAAGTCCCTAAAGTTTTGTAACAGAAACTGGAAAATTAAAAAGTAATAAAGCATTTCTTTAAAATAAAAGTCATGCAAATGTCCTTTTGATGTCACATATTTTACCAGCTAAAATTTGGTGTAGAATACAAATCTGTAATTAAATATAGGTTGTTCCATTTAAAGTACCAATGTTCAAACCTGACTGTATTTTAGGAATTGCCCCTACGTCAATCTCGTTAAGCCAAATTTTCACAAGCTACCTATTTATAATTTTCGTGATATCTATCTACGCAGTCTCGGATAGTCATATATATATATATATATATATATATATATATATATACAGTGCGTTCATAAAGTGTAAACGGCCCATTATCTTGAGTTAACTATTTTGAGGTAAAGCTCGGACACGTCCATTTTTATTTTTGTTTTTATTTTTTTTCAACCATATCAAATTTGTCACATAAAATATTTCAAGCTACAGTATACTGAGTATAATGAAAATCAATAACATAATTACGATAAAT